>JASANE010019971.1:0-18724 GCA_030248225.1 Trileptium ribeirensis | reverse complement strand
CACTATTTCAGAGTCGACTGTGTCACCCTAATCTACGGGTTTGGATTTCTCAGTTAGTTAGACACAGCGTACTAAATCGCCAGTCTGATTAATTACAATTGAACTGTAAAACTAAACTATCAGGCGATAATCGGGTCAAAGTTTAAAATAAGGTAAGTTAAAGCTATTTAATAACTAATCTAGGATCATTAGAAACTGCATCAATTGACAGTTAAAAACAATTTAAGTGGATTTTTGAGGGAGCACGGCATTTTTACTATAAAATAAACTGAATTCAGACCCAGAATTAAGGGCACTCTATTAACTGTTTACAATATATGTGCACTATACTCACAAACGATGTCTATTTTAATATATGTTGTTGATATTAACTTTGCTAAAACATGTGGAATGAAAGGGAACAGAATGAAAGACAACTATGAAAATTATGGCATAATCGTCTTAAGACAATTTAAAAAACGCCAACCGAAGGTAAAGATACTCAATGCCAATAAAAATGTGAGAGAAGCATGGATACTCTCGGATATTTTTGGATTTTGAAACTTTCTTTTATTTTGAGTGTTTTAGGCACAATTATTCATCTTTTGGAAAATTCCATTTATTTCAAGCATCTTAGATAATGCTTTCGAAGACTGTAGGTTGAATTATAAACTGATATATGTTGCAATTAGACGAAACGAAATGTGTGTTTGATAAAATTTTGTTCGGAACTACGCCGGAATATATATGCCATTCTATCAACGTTACTTATATTTCATTTTCAGTATAAATTGCTAATTCGTTGGGATCGGTAAATGCGTTTTTGTATGAAGTGCTAATTTATTTGCAAGATATTTTGTGTGACCATATCGGTGAACCTTTCTGGTGCAAAGGTTCAAGGAAATACCATAAACTTTTCTTTATTGGTTGTCTGTAACCGTATCGAAGTTTTCCTGATGGTATATATTTTAAAACTGTATATTAAGGCAGTGTAACGGTATAGTGTAAAATACATATTCCATAAAATTTTTGAAAAAATATATGGTGTCAGCTACACCACTGTATTTCAACTCCTTCGATGAGTTTGTATGTGGTGACTTTGAAACCATCAGTAAAACAATGCATAGATTCTGACTTCATAGTTAAGTTGATGATGCCTTATAGAGCACCTAGTGGTATGCATGACGTACCTGCACTATTTGCTATAACATATGTTGTATGAGGCATCATTAACGTAATTAGGGTGTTTAAATGTATGGGTTTCTACTGAAGGTGTCAGGTACACCATGCTGTTATTTACATCTTCGATAAATCGTTTGTGTACGGTGTCCTTGAAAAACAGTGCTTAGATTTAGATACCATAGTAAAGTTTATGATATCTCATACACAATCTCTTTTAATATATAGTGCAAGTATGTACTGTCCACCACCGGATGGTTTGGTGTGGGCTATTGGCAGGCAAAACATCTACACGCTGGGTCTTTTATAGCTTGAGCACCACATAATATGACAGTTTGATTCCTTATTACGATACATATAAGTATATATACATATGCGTTGGCTGGCCACGGGTCGCAATCGCAATGGGTCACGGGTTACTTCTAGTTACTAGTTTGCATCTCTGATTATAGCAGCTACCAACAGCAAAAACTTTCTCGGCTCTGATATTAATTGCTCTAACAGCAGTTATATATGTAGTTTCTTTCTTTTGGTTTCTATATCATAGTGTGCGCTATCTTTTATTACTAAATTGCAAACTACTATTATTAAAAGCCGAGCCGAGGCTACCTTTTCATTGGAAGAGCCGAACCGGACATGGTTCAGGAAGAGCCGAGCTAGAGCCTAAGAACTCTCTAAGAAAGCTGAGCCGCACATGGTTCAGGAAGAATCGAACCGAGGCAGAGCCTTAAAATCCGACTGTTTGTAACATCTCACGCAAAGTATATATAAGTATGTTGTCTTTGAAGTTTAAAAAAGTTAAAATTCGGAATATGGTAGTGGATATTTGACAATTTCTCTCGGTAGTGGTAAACCATGTTCTTGTTCATCAGCATAACGATATATCATCATGTAGCATATAAAATGACACAGAATGTTCCACTGTACTTAAAATGAAATTGTCTTACAGGAAGATATTATGGAGATTTGTAGAGCATACGGTAGCTACAATATTTACGACAATTTTTTGCCGTACTCTATCGAAGGATTGTCAAATGTTTGTGTCGACTTTATCTAGACAGCTGTCGGGATTTGCGCATAATTATCGTTCGTACGTGCTAATTAAAACAATTTTCTAAATCGTTCAGACCCGTCTCGCATATGTTACAGTTAAAAGTGTAATTTATAGGTTGCATATATGTTATATATCTTAACAATGTCATCTGTGTGTACATACACACCCAAAATCCGGCTGTTCAATAGCTACAGTTCATAACGCAGAGAAAACATTTCAAATAATGGCCTTTAATACACTATGGACCACGATTAATAACCAACGGCGTCATATTTGCTAGGTATTTACTGACATTATAATCGTTGCGATTTCCTAATAATATTGACAATGCTGACTGATCGTATCGATGACAGTTTCCAAATTGTTTCATATGGTCTCCGTTTTCGAATTGGCAAAATAGTTCTTTCGTAAATGCCATGTAATTCGACTGTAGCAAGCATAGAACCCACCATTTTAGGACATATCTCTAAAAAAATAACCGCTATATACTTTGTGGAACAATAACATTGTTTATGAAATCTGTTTTTTCGGGCTAAGCGCGGCGTCAACTCGCAGTAAGGCTGTCAGCGGCAATGTATTTGCTGTTTTTAATGTATTAGATTAAACTGCAGCACGAGAAATAATGAAGCTGCATAGTAAAAAGTAATTCGAAATTAATACAGACGCTGATGTGCCGTTACAAAAAACAAAACCGTAGTAGTACCATTGAACTGAAGGTCGAGATACGTTGTTGCCTGTGTTAACAACAACATAATATATAAATACGCCATCTTTGTTTCACGTCACTCCGTGCCAAACAAGCTTCTTTATTGAATTTTAGTAATTTTTAAATGTGACATATGTGTATTACGACAATGTGCGCCCTGCTCCATATTACTAGGTCTTGTAAACCACAACGTTATACCCGTCCTTTTATTTGGGACAGTGGTAACGTCATACAATCAAAATATGAATTTTCTTGTGTGTGTGGCTCTTGTCTTGTGGAGCAGGCAGGTCAGCTGGATAGCCACAAGGCTATATCTTTAAAAATTTTCATATGACTCTTATGGAGTGAGACAGCGTGTGGCCACTGCGGTCTGATCGAACCTACTAGACAACTACAACGTCATTCCCTTGAATTTTTTTGATGCGCCTGTTAGGGGTGTGCCCGCGCATTTCAGCTGATCGTGCTAAACAATTACAACTTCATACCTTCAATTTTCAATGACTTGTGGGCTGCGTCTACTGCCCGGTCATTCCGTCCGGGGTCACTGGACTACCAAAACATATCCCCTCTAAATGTTATAATGTAACTTAGGGGTGTGAAAATGCGCGGCCCACGCAGCCCGGCCGGGCCTACTAAACAAGCATAACGTCATATTCTTTAGATTTTACAAAGAGACTGTCAGATGTGGTAAAGTATGCCCGCGCATTCCGAGCTGTCCTGCTACACAACAACAGTGTTATGCACTTAAATTTTTTTATGATATTTTTAACGGAATGATAGTGTTCATCCCGCCCCGTTGTAGTAGGCCTCTGAGTAACCATAACGTCATGATTGGATAATTTATTGATGTGAGTTTTAGAGCTGTACCCGCTCAGTCCAATTAAGCATAATTATGCAAAATAACATATGCAGCAAAAAAGCTAAAAAGTTGTTTAATATTAAGCTTAAATTCAAAGTTCGTAAGTATAGTTCTTTTAAATACGCGTAATTTATGAAACATTTTAGGTCATCATTTAGTGTAATTACGCCGAATAATTAAATTAGTAGAATTTTATCTTGACAAAGTAGTATAAGTTCCTACTTAATATTTAGGAGAGGTTACAATATATTTAGTATATTTAACGTGCCAAGTGTACAGGTCTTTGACTAACGCGCCCGTCCGCTGTTAGCAACTGAGCACGTCCGAATAGTTTTATGTAGTCCAGTAGCAAACGCACCCGTTCGCGAAAGCAAACGAGTACGTCCGAGTAGGTCTATTGTTGCAGCAGCCGCACCCATCCGCGAAGGCAGCCGAGTACGCCCGCAGAGCAAGTTTGTTTTGTTGCCGATATCGCAGCCTACGCCCGTCCGCTGAAGCAGCCGTGGCTGTCCGCACAACTGATGCTTCCTAGTAAGCTATATCACAGAACTGACCCAACGTTCCTAGTGCAAGCTATTCTATTGGAGTAGTCTTGATACAACTACCGCAGGCAGCCGATCATACAATACCGGCCGCAGCGCTGCAATAAAAAAAGCAAGCGAAATAATTTGATTTATTCCAGTGCTAAACTGTCGTCGTACGAGAACTAACTGACACTCAAACAGGATTCGGGTTATATATACTAAGCCTTTTGCCAAAACATCTTTTGCGAAAATGTAAAAATTCTTCAAAGAAAGACTTTTGGCCGAAACTTTTCAGAAACAATTTTAACAATTTAAGTTTTAAAAGAAAGCTCACCCGTCAAAATAAAACATCATTATAAAATTCAAATGTTAATTGTTTTTAATATTTAATAATATTATTGACTTTGATATCTATCCGACACTTGATTTATGGCTTCATCGATACATTCGTCCGCTTGCCGGATAGCATGGACCCCATGCTACAACAATTTCTGCGGCAAAGATGAAGCGTGGCCGGGGCTGTTATAGAAAGGCTTCCTTGCAAACCAAATAACCGATTGATTTATTATTTATACGCACACACTGTTTTATGTAACTCCATGTATTGTTAAGAGTTAAGGACACTACAAACATGGTGACGCAAGATGCAGGCACAATAATTACGATGATGGCAAAATTTAATCCGGCGACTGTTCTTTGAAATTGCACACAATAAAATAAAACAAAATATTGTTATACATATTCGTAATATTTACGTAGTAATGCAGTATGTTTTGCAAACACTTGATCATTAATATGACATGCGGCGTACGGCAACAGCAAATGTTCAGAAAACATTATAGTGTAGACTGACTTAAACAATAGACACATTATAGAATAATGTATATATTATTAAGTGTAATAGTTATCGGCAGGGTTTGTGCCACACCTATGACATATTGGGTTGCGAACGTTATAACTATTTATTGTTGTATTAGTTATTTATGAATTCGGTTGTAATCATTGTTGAGATTATGATGACCACGAATATCGGGCATACTATTATGAATTGAAATTATATAAATTGACATTACATTCAGTAACGATGGCTATTGATATTTATAGATGCTGTTCATTTGAACACTTTGGACTTTTCCCCAATAACGCTGTGAGTGTTTCCGTTCCGCCCCTTTTCCTAGTTTCTTCTTGCGTTTGATCGCACGTGACGCCATGCTTGTGCCCGGAAACCCATTCGTATTCATACTGCATTGACCTGGATAATCGCTAGATGTGATTATCGTTTGGGATTGTTACCGCTAAACCGCTCCCTTAATTGTATCCGATAAGTTTGAATTTTCGGGTTGTTTGACATTATGCAGTGTGTTGCTGACTGAATTATTGTCAGCCTCGGCCGCTAATCCAAACAAACCATCGCTGTCTAGCGCACGCTTTTGGTCTATGGTTTTTGACGCTGACTGCTAGCAACGCCATATTTGTTAGCTCCATCCGCTCGTCGACAGGCTTCGTCAGAGGCATTAGGCGTCGACATATTTTGCTCTTACGCGTTTTCTCCGCAGCTAGAGCTGGCTCTGGTAATCCAGTGCGCTTTGTTCCACTTGTACGTGGATCTAATGGCTTTGGAGCGTTTACTGCACTAGCTCCTTATAATACGATGTGACATACGGCACCTTGACCAGACCTTTGCCCTTTATTCCACCTTTATTCATCTCCAACAGAATCGCTTCATTTTGATCTGACGCTGCTTCTGGAACGAGCACCGCGGCTTGGCGCTCATCACGATTGACTTCTGTAGAATTCAACAACCGGAGTTCTGAGCCCCTGTCATACCGGGTACACGGTAGTTGGTGACAGGGTCATACCGTTTCTGTTCGTCGTACCGAGGGTGCTTAGGGGGCCGTATGGATGCAGTTGATCAACGACGTCCTAATTCGGGTTGCCAACTACTGTACACCTTTTGGATTACACCATCACCTCGTGAAACTGACTATACGTTAAGGCATTGCTTCTGAAGTTGAGACTGATTTGTATCTGACTTATTCAAGTTATTGTCTCGTTGCCAGTTTGGGAGAAAACCTTCCTGTGTTCCCAAATTATGAGATTTGCACTTTTCTTGGTGGAGGCTGCTCGATGATTTGCTTTGCGAATTGTACTTTCTTGCTTCGCCGTTTTGCTGGCGGTTACGTTTTCCCGATTTGTATTCCGGTTTACATTTAGGGTTGCACTTCCGTTTCGCTAACTGGAATGTTGCTGTGCAGATCATTGTTTCAACTTGGCGACGCAAAACAATAGCTGTATGCTGTTGACCCTCCGGGTGAGATACATAATAGGCACCGCCGAAATTATAACCAAGACCATTAAACGTGCTGAAACAGATAAATCTGGTCTTAACTGGCAACCACCAAACGAAGAATTGTCACCATCTATCAATTCTATTGTTGGTATTTCACCTAGTTCGTCGTCTATTTCGGAACCGATAAAGTACATTATTTGATTACACCGGGTATGCAGTAGTATTATTAATATAATTACACGTATATCGTATATGCTAAAATTAATATTACTTCAATATATAATAAATTGATACAGTAATTTAAGCTTCTTATTTTAAACGCAAATCTACTTTGACCAATTTGCTACATTTTCTTACACTGCCTGGGCCGCAAATGGTATTGATGACGTATACTTGAATCCGTGTAGGTCTTTACTCTAAGTCATCTTACTTGACAAGTTCTGTAACGCACTCTGTTCTGCCTGTCGTGGAGTGATTGTTTACCTGCTCTGTAGAGGCTATGTCGCTAAGTTCCTCGATTATTTCTTACAGTTCCTGTGTTTTGTTGTCGAGCAATTTGGTTGCATGGACCAACCATTTCGCTTTCTGCAATATCGACATTCTGAATCAATTCGCTTCCCATAGCATCACCATTTTGGGCTCCTGCTTCCTCTAAGTGCTCCATTACCCCATCATGGCAATTTCCGCTAAAGTCAACTGGCGGACCAAGTTTAAGACGTCTAACGTTGACACGCTTTACTATGCTACATGTTCTTTTCTTTACAGTTCCAATGAAAGCACCGGTTCCATCGTCAGTAATTTTGATTACTTTGTACGCACCCCTCCAACGCCTGGTTAGTTATTTTCCTTGAACTACTGGCACGTAAAGATATACCCGGTCACTATCCAAAAATGGGAACGAACACATTTTCTTATCATGCTGCTTCTTCTGTGTGGATTGCGGTTTAGCGATACAAGTTCGAGCACTTTCCTATGCTGTTGTCATCTTGCAACTTAGATCAGAAATATAATCACCCACGTTACCGACATCATCCTTTACCACTAGGTCCAGAGGTAGAATCGGATCTCGACCGAAGATCAAGTAGAACGGTATCTCTCCAGTTGACTTATGTACACTAATTTTGTACGCAAAACAAACATATGGTAGAATTTCGTCCCAATTGTCATGGTTTGCGTTGACATACATACTAACCATCGTTTCCATCGTACTATTAAATCGCTCTACCGGATGATAAGTCGTGGTATTTAACTTCTTGACTCCCAACAATTTACAAACATCCTGAATTAGTTCCGACACTAAATTCGGACCTAGATCTGTCAGGAAACATACCGGCACGCCGAATCGACATACAAGTCGCTCAACAAATATTCTAGCGATCGTTGTGGATTTTGTTTCCGCTGTGGGAAACCATTCCACCCATTTCGTAAAATAGTCCATGAATACCACCACATATTTATTGTCAGATTTCGTACATGGCAAAGGCCCTACTGTGTCACAAGCCACTTGGTACCACGGCGATAGGACTGCTATGGGATGAAGTGGTGGTTTTGTCCATTTTTATGGATTCTTTTGCGTGGCACATACCTCACAACTTGCACACCATTTCTTTACCTCTGCGTTCATCGTTGGCTGATAGTATAGCTTCGAAACCTTTCGAAACGTTTTACGCACTCCCAGATGACCACCAAGAAGATGATCGGGACTAGCATTCATAAATTTTTCACGTAATATTAGTGGAGTGTAACATATCAATTGTCCGCGAACAGGGCTTTTGCGGTGTAGAAGTCCATTCCTAATGCTCATAGGGGTGTCGCTTGGCTCACTACCAGATTTTAGTTGCAAAATCAGCTCCGATACTGTATTATGCTCTGCTGTTTGCTCTTTAATCCACATTTCTATTTGATCGCTTCCTTCATCTCCATATGGAATCGAATCGGTAATTACTGTAACGATATTTTCGTTCAACTTCGCTTGCTTTAGAATTTTTGTACAAATTTCATTCTCGTCAGTCCTGGAAGTATCGTGAGTTTCAGGAAGGCGTGTCTGCATTCTTGTTTTGTTTGCCTGACTTGTGGATTATAGTCACGTCATACGCTTGTTACATCAAGCTTGTACAGGGTGATGTGAACCCTAACCGACGTGTCTCCCAAATGGTGACCTTGAAATATCAATTTGGCTTGAAATATCAATTTGGTTTGCCACGCCATTTATACCTCTTCGGGACTTACGTTGCATTCCCATATAAGCCCTTTGTTGTTAACTCTCTCCTTGTTCCATTCTCGCTTCACTCGAGGGCCTTTTCGCTGAGTCCGGATGTCAGCTGCTGATTACTCGTACTGGAAGTTGGTAATAAGAAAATTGCTCGCGACCGGGTCAGATTGAAACGCGGGTCTTTAAAAGGGGAAAACGCTGCTGCGTCTCCCGAGTTTTGTTTGCCTGGCAAAGATTTTCGACTCGATGATTTGACATGAAAACAGGGCGCTATATCGAAACCCACCGTGTCTAAACGGGTTATGGGTCCGCGCCTATAAATTTCCTTCACAGAAAAGTTTGAGAAGACAAATGCTTTGTGTCCATCTCAGGGCCGTCGTTCGACTAACGGGTGCGTTCACGAGAATTTATTTAAACTTGGAATGAGCTATACGTTGCAGCTGACTCCGTCTCGTTTCCTAATTTGGTAATGCTCTCCTCCGAGTGCCTTCGATTTAAGTGGAGGTCCGCAGTCATTTGCAAGAACGAATAGAGTGCGCTGCCGCACTCTTGGCGAAATGTTTAGTTTGCGAGTCAAAAAAGTGGTGTCGATTTGAGTTAAAAACACTTCGGATACCCCTGTATGGTTAGCATAGCGGATTTTGCCGAAGCCGCAAAAGTGGGGAAGATAACGCACGAAAGGTCCTGATACGTCACTCTCTATGGAGCAGCCGCATCGACCCATCGATAGTTATTCCGTTGTTAAAATACATGACGGAGTACTCTACCGTGTCTAAACGGCCTGAGACCCGTCTGGAATTTTTAGGGGTCAATTCACTGAATTTTCATCGAAGCAAAACTAATCTCAGAGTAGAAGCTCGAGTTTCTGTGGCTAGCGTCAGGGGTTCCGTTCTTAATTTCTCTTAAAACGCTCACTGCGTGCAAATGACCGCGTCCGTCTCGAGCGGACCACTCGATCTGCTTCCCCCAGTAACGGGGTCCTTAAGTCGTGTGACCTGGAGTCATTCCTGCTGATTTTCCTATGACTTAGGCTCGGCTCAAGCTATGACTTCGAAAGCTAACACGGATGGAGCACGAATCAAAAGAAGCTTCATTGTCCTTTGAAAAATCGTAAACGTTTTACGATGCCAATTTGCGGCGGGGTCCTAAACTGATTGATGCAAATTACTAAAGTCTTCTACCGTGTCTAAACGGCCTGGAAGACTGGTTTTGAAACGACTTAACGGGGAAAAATTAAAAGAAACGCTCAGGGACCAAATGCTCAACATTTTTGACGGGAAGCCCAGCGCGGATCCTTACTCATCTCAGTTATAGTCTGCCTTAGCGGCTGCCTCCAGGTCAACACGCTACGAGTCCTTTTTATTTCTCAAACGCCTTACCCCTCCCGTGTCCCTGTGTCCTTCCCCCTTCCCCGTGTGTCTTCCTCATTCCCTTTCCCCAGTTCACATCACTAAATAGAAATTTCGCCCCCGGGTCTAAAACAAAATAGCGACCCGGCGAGTGGCGAACCAGTCGAGATTTAAAATTTGGTGAATTGTTTTAGCGAGTACTTTTCTCAATTCTGTTGGGACCGCACTTACGCGAGCACGGTGCATCCTTTGGACACACCCGCACCCGCAAGGGCAAAACGGCGACAACCGCCTGAATAAAATCAAAAACAAGCCGCCATCTCTGACGGCTGCTTTCTCGACTGGTCCCGACGCTGCGTCGAGCCATTTCCTTTTATACTAGACTGCCACGCCTTTTCCCGTTTTCCGTCTCGTATCCAAGCCGCTAAGAGCTACCAAATTTCGAAAATTTAAAATATCAACTCCTCACATGTACATTCCACATTCATATAAAAGCCCAATAACTGCTAAAATAAAAAGATGAAACCAAACGCCGCTACAGTGTCTACAACAGAAAATAAAGCAGAGCAGTCGCCGCTGGTCAACACACATATAAACGATTATGAATCGGTTAACAACAAGCGGGCCCCTTCGAAGCAGGGGACAT
Source organism: Trileptium ribeirensis (assembly GCA_030248225.1). Taxonomy (NCBI): domain Eukaryota; kingdom Metazoa; phylum Nematoda; class Enoplea; order Enoplida; family Thoracostomopsidae; genus Trileptium; species Trileptium ribeirensis. The sequence continues at coordinate 7,926 of JASANE010019971.1, read as the reverse complement.
AAAAACAACTAAACCTCGCCTTGGTCGGCGCAGAGTTTGCCCAAGAGCGGAGTTATATCGGCGCTCTAAGCGCAGAAAAGAACTAGGACTTTTGTTAATTATTTTGAACGGCCGGATAGGAGTAGGCGGCCGGGGGCGGGGTCAGATCCATGCCCTGGCTGGTCGCCTACCGATGAAAATATCAGATTTGATATATGTCCCATAGATGGCCTGTTAGACGCCTTTTTCTGCGACTAAAATGGAAAATTGTGGTGGTCCAAGGGGTTATATGGATCCTGTGCGGACCAGTTAGGTTAGGTGGCCCCGGTTTTCGACAAAATAGATAGGGCAAGACCCCATGGAGGTACTGAGCTTGAAATACCGGGGAGTTTTGGTTATTTTGGTTAAGATCGGAGACTTTGAAAAATGGGTGTTTAAACGCTTAGTTGGGGGGTCCCTAAGTACTTACGGGTGAGGGATAGCTTGACCCAAGCGCAAAATTTTGAAGCCTTAGGGAACCCTCTTGGTATCGTGATAAGCCCATCTAGCCTGAAGTGGCAGAAAATGTAAAAAATTTTGTTCTTAAGTATGCCCTGTAAAATGACGTTACAAATAAGTTTTGTCGCTTTTCTTTCCCGTAACTTTGATTGCTCTTTTTACTCCTTAGTTCGGTTATCCCGCAACCGCATGCCAGGATAGGTCCTCGAGATCCGAATCGTAATAAAAACTCCCCCGTTTGGATTTTGGATAAAAAGTTCACGTAATGCTCCAACCCATCCGGGCATGCAGTGCCACGATACATATCAAATACATGAATTATTTTCGCAACAGTATAGTCACTGCGACATTGTGAAGGCGCACCGGGATCGACCTTGGGGCACCGAATCAATGAAACCGAAAAAATGATCATGGAAATCTCGCCCCTTCTCCCCGGCCCATCCTAGTGCACCACAACTTTCCTACAATATATATACAGCACATTATTACAGCAAGACATATTATGCCATTAAATTCGTGTGGGGCCGACCGGTTACCATACTAAGTATCAGGAGTATTCTATTGTGGTGCCAAAATCACCCCGTGCACCTCGGGCGGGTGGAGTGTGACGACACAACAGGTTACAATAATAGTACATCTTTATTTTTATAACAACGGCGAATGGTATACAATATAATGCTCCAGTCACGCTCCACCGGTATCCGATCGCCCGTCGCACCCATTTTCCCGAATTTTCGACTTTAATTTGACTGATTTTCCCTATTTAAATATCTTGTTGAAATCCCTGAAGTTTCGGGCTGTTACACTTAGTATTGTCTTTTATCGTGGCTCCACGCGTCTCGGTCAGTTTGGTTGTTGATTTTTGGTAGACATCAAGGAATAATGCTGTGAAACATACTCATACATACAGCAACAGGAGTGCAAGTTATCATGGCCTGCCGTAGTACAGGGAATCATGTATTCCGATCTCAGTGGCATACATACAAATTATGTAGACTAACTTACACAAAAGCGGATAACTTGTGCCGTAATGGGATTATGCGTATTCTTGGAATAAACTACCAACGTAGTCTTGCTGCAAAATAGAACGTGCAGTTTGAAATTAATTGTAACAGGTGCGTTTGGTGCATATGGTCTTGCAGGTACTAAACTTTTGCTTGTCGAATTGCTATAACGTGGTACAAACCGCTCCATCGAAGTACATGTATTATAATCATTGGATTGAAAACCCTAGGTAACAGCAAACATTAATTCGTACGCTGCAGCTGCGGTTAGTTTGGTGTATTCTACAGTAGTACCATAATTATGTATACGAAATTAGCCAAAGTTAGACCTTAGTGACGGTGGCTCGAAGCCCACGATAGTCTCTTACTAATGGTGTCATTTAATTTCGAGTGTAATTCAAAATTTAACCTTCAAGACTGTACCATTTAATATATCATATTTATTTTATATACGAATCGCTTAGTTAGTATCATTTATTTTTTGCTATTTTTTTAACTAAACTGCTAGTTTCGACCGAACGGTTACAGCGTAGTATTAAGTTTCCACCTTGCTATGCAGCGCATTTATTTAAGCTTACAGGCGTTAGTCAGTATTGGGTTGATGCGGTACGGAATACCGTGAACCTTTTCGGTCTTATCAAGGCTGGATAGGATTTACACAAACGGCCAGGGGCACCTATATTGTATTATTTTTAACGGTAGACTAAAATTACGCGTCGAAAGCTCCTTGTTGAATTCCATAGTGAGGGGATGCCGATTTTTTGTGTATTAATGTTGCAGCCACCTCCACGTATGTACCTAGGACGGAACAAGATGGCGCTCTAACTAATATCGAACCCACTTCTTTTCTTTGGGGTAGAAGTTACTAATATGTACGTGTAGGCATGGGCATGAGTAGCTGTGGTGTTCGACACTAACTCGGTAAGTCTATGTATTCGCTGAATGTTTATGTATCTTTTGCGACGTTCAAATTGGATATCCAAATCTGTATCTAAGACTAGTATGTTGTGGTGGTGTCGAAATAAAACATGTTGTTTCTTTTTCTGTTGTAACTTTACTTTTGTCGTCAAATCAGAAATAGAAACGATTTACTAGCTAGATGTGATCCATGACCGATTTCGACCTGTGACCTATTTTGCCCACTAAGGAATATGTATCCGTATAATTAGACAACAAATATATGTATCGTAAAAGACATAAAAATCTCTTGTTAGATCATACCAACCTTAAATGTTATAAAAACCAGTTTCTGTTTCTACGTAAACGAAACTGCTCGAAATTGTACAGCTCAGCTATCAGTAAGTTTCATCCTTAGTTTTGCTTGTCAGCAGGCGAAAACTTTCCCAGCATTTAAATAAGCCGGGCATGAATTAGGATAAGGAATTAAGATTAAGACTAGGATTAGGATTAGTAATTAGGACCTTAATCGCAATGACAGATAAATCTGGAAAAATTAACACCAAAATTAAAAAAAACGGTTAAAATATAGCGTAAAATTCAAAATATATAGTAAACTTGTGACCGACGTTGTAGATACAGTTTCGCATTGCCCAAACAACCTAGCAGATTTACACGTGTCGCCGAGGTAACACAAAACTAAGTAATAAGCGGCTATAAATGTGTCTAAAGCATTTAAAAATGGTTAAAAATTTACAGCTACTCAACATTTAAATTTCATATATCTAGGCTATACGATTACATGAATTATAGGAATTTTCTGAAAGACCTCAGAGTTGTACGCAATAGTGGCAATGAAACTTGTAATAATTGCCCGTAAACCTATTGTGGCCTGAGAAGCAGTGGAAAAACTGGAGCTTTTATGCAAAACCTGGAATTTGCGGGTCGTGCGGGCCAATAGTATTACCCGTGACTCGCAATGACCGGCGTCAGAACACTGTTTTATTGACCCGCGACCCGTCGACCAGCTTCCATCTCTGCTTCAAAATGAAATTTTGCCTGGGTTTGTCAACTTAGCACTATTCTGACTTCACAACTATAACTGGCGATCGACACAAGCATTGACGCGATGTCATGAAATAAAATGACACGCACAATTACGCAATGTAGAGTCAGTTGTAAGTATATTAATAAAAGTTCGGAACAAAGATCCGCGCAAAAACTAAGTGCCTTTTCATGTAAGTCATGACGTTAACTACATATCTTGTTTCTAATCTTATTTTGCTTAAGCTAAACCTGGGCAAACTATTAAACTTCTAACATTTGTGCTGTGGTAACTTTAGCATTTGTGCTTTTAACATTTGCCTCTCCGTTATGAGGGAACTTGACATGATCCGTACTGATACATAAACTGAGGAAACTTGTCAGAACGGAAAGGTGTGGATTTTTGCGCCACAAATCAATAATAAAATATAACAGACATAAAATGGTTTGTCCGACAGTGTAAAAAAACTGCAGAGGCTTAGCTTAGAGAGCAGCTTTTACTTATTGTTTAAAGGATGTTATCTAACACATACTAAAAAATTACATATCAACTTTGAGTACCAAATTTAATTAAAAAATTTCCCAATACTCTTCGTTACTAAGTATTTAGTTCTACAGTACAAAAGTTTCGTTTGTTTTGGAGGACGTATATGTTTTCTCATTTTAGGAAAAAATATATACTCCTAATTGATTTTATTAACTACAAATTAGAGATACGAACGCAGGAATAAACACAAAGCACTAGAACAAACATATTCATTTAATGTGTAAAACAAACGTGTATAACGTCAAGCTAAATATGGAATCAAAGAATTAACTTTTAAGATACCAGTACATGAATTAGGGTCCTAGTCGCACAGCATAAATTCCGATGAACAAAAGATGCTACCTGGAGACCGTTGGGTTTTGCACTATTGTTGTGAAGTATATGTTGTCTAGCGAGTTCATACAAGGGATGAATAAACGCTGCATCAAATAGCTATTTAACTCGGTTAATGGATATAGATCATCACACCTGCACATTGAAACAAATCGGAGCATATACTACAGAGCTACATATAACAGTAATATTTGAACTGATCCAGGCGCAGAAATGCTCTCAGAGTTTATCCCGTAGTTAAACTCGAGGTCGGAATAAACTCGACTGTATCGTCTGTTATAGAAACAACTCATGGAGAGAATAAAACTTGAGCCGAATAGAACCGACTGCTCCAAAAGCGATAAATGATAACCGAAAAATATACACCAGTTTTGGCCTAAAATAATGCTTTTGGCCCTCAATTTTATAGTATTGCTGACGCTAACGGAATATCGAGGATATACTAAACTAAGTATACATGTACTGCCAAAATTTAGCGAAGTGCTGCCAATTTGTGCCACATTATAATATCAGCCGACATAGCTCCGCGACTTTGACACAGAATTTGTTGTTTTGCTGTCTTATTGAGTTGCCAAAGGAATTCTTGTCTGCATAATAGGCCTGAAAGTGTAATATCTCACATCGCTGCCGTGCAGAAATTTTTACTATATCACTTGTGCAGTTAACACATTATAGATGGAAACACTAGAATTCGACTTTATTTGGTTTAAAAGTAAGGGTTGTTTTACTTCCTGCTCGTAAATGCTTTTACTATTATAAGTCGGTGGTTAAGAGCAATTAGCAGCGAAATAAATCGGAATTTCCGTCGTGCGTTCCTAAGTTACAGCCATTTCTGTAATTAAACGCTCTATTAACGTAGTAACCCAGCTAATATAATCTTCCGACAAAGTTATTTACTAAAACAGTAAACTTTATCATTATCTCTCACTGCGTATCTTTTTGAAAACGGTTTTGATTTCACGTAATAGTCTTTAAAACCTCAGTTTATATAAAAAAAATTAGTACACGTCTACCAGGGAAACCGAGTGTACATTTCAAACGGCTTCAAATGATGCCCAAAGTGCTTGAGATTATATCCTGGGTAAACCGAACAGTGAGAAAAACATACAAGGTTATAACGAATTCCAATACGAATTCATTGAATAAGTGGTTATCAGTTTCAAGAATATCCGTTTCTGCCGCCCTGAAGATGGCTTTAAACGATACTCATCCAAATGCTAAAACGTCAATTTCCTAATATTGAACGACTTCTGTTATAGATTTCTTATGTTGTGGTGACATCATTTTCCAGTCATATGTAACATAAAGACATTCAAAATATATTTGGTCCCGATGCGTTGCAAGTGTTTCCGACAAGTCGCATGGCACCTGCGTTACCGTACTCATACCTAGCTACGGCTATCCTATCCTTGATATCGGACACACAGTGCACACCACTATACATTAAATAATATATATTATCATTATACGCGACACACCTTTTGGTACATGTGGGCGATTTTTAAATAATGTCAAAATCAAAAAATTTGGCTTGCCTGAAAGTATGTACAATTGAATATAGTTTTAGTTTTAGCCCGAACCACATACCTTTCTCCGAGAAGTATATATATATGCCACAGAAGTATAAACTGCACTAGAATTAGCTGCTGCAATCGCCTGATGTGGTGTAAATATCTTGACTGGTAGCCTTTTCTTAAAACCAGTAACTGAATCCGTATTTTTCTCAGCCGCATAAATGGAACCGTGTTGAACCTTGTAATTAATCTTTTAACGGGATTAGTTTTCTACAACGAATTTTCATTTCGCTTTAAATATGGCCATAAGTATTGAAGAGTTCCACGCTTTATTCAATTGAAAAAAGACTCCAGCTTTCGGGTTCCAAAATGTTTCTATATAAGTACGCTGAAGATGGTGCAGTATAGCATAGTGTATATTTCACTGGCTTACAAAATAAGAAAATAATGTATCTTCTTTACGGCTGAACAAAAAATCTAAGAAACAAGTTATACCACAAAATGTGAATGACTACGACTGCATTAAAAGTCTGACGCAAAGCTTGACGCATTTTTAATGATTACCTCTTTACTTGATTGATACCCATCAACATAACTTCCGTTGGCTGTATCAACATGCCAGACGAACGGTGGTTGCTATGGCACCTGCTAAGGCGATATAGATTACATTCCAAAATTTATCCGAAAACTAAATTTATTATCGTTTGCAGACATATAAAATGAAACCGACCACACAAATGCTAGATAACATATTGAAATTTTACGATCACCACAGGCATTTATAGCTTACAACGTAGGTTTAGATGAGTTATTACCGTATCATTTCAGGGAATCATTGCACCTGAACTATCGCCTGGCTACATATATTATTTCATCACATGAAGATGTGCTCAGGGGCGCAGCACGCGGGAGGGACGGGGACTGGTCCACACAAGTTACCGCAGTGGTCGGACCTCTACAGCGGTAGGTCTTTCCCCATTTATTGTGAAGTTTTTGTACTTCTTTTCTAATATCTTTATTTCAGAAATTTACTTATATACCGAGTGGATAGAACTTTAATTATATCTTTATTATAGAAAAAAATTAATAAGTAACAGGGGCGCACCAAAGACGGAGTGGGAAGCGAGTTGCGGGGCGCCGTCTTAACGCTTTTCAGGTAAAAATCGATAACAATATGTAGGACTTTTTCGTTATGGTGTCCGCCATTTTCCCTTACGCCCTATTTTGAATCCCCCCACTTCCGAACAGCGTGCTGCGCCGCTGGATGCGCTGGTATATATCTTAGATGTAGATAGACCCCTCGAGCCATATTTACAGCCACACCTACAGGCTCCGCACTATCAGCCCCCACCGTGCACCGAAACCGCACGGAAAGATTCTTTTGCAAAAGCTAACATAAATTGCGGTAAAATTGGCAAAAAATAGGCGAAATTGGTAAAAACCTATAAGGTTCTTGCGGCTGGGGCCCGTCGGCATCTCCCCGACGGTGACCATCCACCGACAGTCTACCCACCCGCCCCTCCCCTCTAAGAGGACGGACAATCGACATAAATTTCATATTCACAGATACATATCAATATATATGGAGTAAAGTTTATCGTGTTCATTTGTGAACTCTCACCTCCATGCGGTAAATGCTAGGTGTACGGTCATCCTTCTTTCGCCCTTTAACCTGTTGTAGTAATTTTTGCAATTAGTGTAAAAATTTAATTACATAAATACATGTGCCGCTAAAATTGATTCCTTTCTTGCATGTTGCGCAGTGGCCGGCTGCTACACGAGGTTTCTTAGTACATTTTGTGCTTCTCCCTCAGTCATAACAGGCGAAGCCAGTATGGCATCACTTATCATGACATGTTATATTGTATATACATCGTTAATTCTTCCATTGCACTAAATTCTCAATAAAAGCTCTCATATTATGTTTGAAAGATAGGCTAGCGTCCATCCACCATGTTGAGTTGAACTGAATAGCTTCAGCAATAGCTAGTGGTTTGTATTCCATCGGTAACTATCGCAGAAGAAGTTACGAACGATGGCTAACGGAAAAGTTTAATTTTCGCACATTAATGAACTTTGAAAATTTTCTTTTAGCTACTGTACCTCATCA
>JASANE010019970.1:0-13253 GCA_030248225.1 Trileptium ribeirensis | reverse complement strand
CCAAAATATCCAAAACCGCTAAGCATTCGATATTGTCTGACAGACACGGTAGCTACTCTTTATATTTTCAAATATTGGTTTGAAATGTGAACGTAGTTGCAAGAAAGGAAAGACCTACCAGCAATTGTGATTAGCTATACAATAGCAGCTTCCGTATAATACTAGTAGTTAAGCCGTACTATTACCTGCAATTCGTAATATGACCCAGTTTTTTAACAAGAAACCCCGTTTTTCAATGTTTTGTAACGATATTCGCAGTTCATTAATATTAAATAAATAAAGTTTACATTATAATGTATTATTATCATTGCAAGTTTTTTTCCAAATCTTCGTTGGTACCATAGCAAATGCAAACAAGACTCGCCACATAACAAATCAAAATAAGCAAACATTGTATGATCCCCAAACTGTGCAAGTTTTCTTTCTTGGTTAAACTCGAATCGTCAACGTATGGCGTTGTGTGGTCTTTTGTGATCATGAGCGTACGCAAGATTTGGGAGGTGGGGGTGGGGAGGGAGTTGGAGGTTTAAATTTGGAGGCTGCGAAAGAGACAGATCGTTAAATTTTAAAGTCTGGTCCACGTCAAGAGCTAAACTTCAAAACTATTGGAGGCGCTTGACCCGGTGGCCGCCTTTGGGTAACCCCATGTTTGTGACAACTGAGCTGCGGTATCATGCAACAAACATGCACACGACAAAACCATGCTGCTAGGCGTGTTTTCAATAGGCGACAATTAATATTTTCTTCTCACTTATTCCAACACTGATTTTTAGAACTATGGTCGTTTCTGTACTATGCGTTTCGATATTTCTTTCACTTATATCATATATAGCTTATATAATTTGAAATTTTTTCATCGACTACATAAAACTAAAGTGCTAAAAAGCTACAGTTGGCTCCGATATCCATATTTATATTCTCAATTGATTTTCACTGCAGTTCTCAGCCATGCAACATTCTTAAAATGGTTGCAGTATAAAAGGTCCTAGAAACTAAACAGGAAGACCAGGAAATACATTACGATTTCGGCAAATCATACAGTTTAAAAGGATACATTAACACTGGAATTGTGGCAGTTTTACAACAGGGGTATACACCTGAGCCACAGCCAAAACTAAAACTTATAGACCCCTGGCACCTTGACAGAATAAGGCCTAGGAACAAACACCTTGCCGACTTGGGTCAAAATTTGTGCATACACAAATATATAGAAGTGGAAAGAAGACATTTAGAGTTGTTCCGGAGTATAGCGGAGCAGGTTCAAGCAATAATTAGAAGCCAGACACATGCTGTAAAATTTAACCACGGTCGCAGCTTTGAGTGCTTAGATCAAAAGCCAGGGGGGTCCGAGTGCGCTATACCATTGTTTGGCAAAACCGGAGGCAAACAGCTGGCCAAATATGCGTCCTCCCAATAAAACATATTTAGCTGTAGGCGACAGTCTTACTGGTTTATATGAAAAAATACGCAGGCACAAATTCTAACTGAAGGGAGACTAGAGGTTAGTTTCACGTACTTTCAGCAATATTTAACCCCAGAAACGAGCGTTGCAAATATAAATAATAAACTCTGGTCGTATTGGCACTAAACAACTATTATGGGCCATCATCACAGCCAATGGGCCAAATGCAAGTGCTTTTGTTAAATTTAGCCCAGAGTCGCAGTGTTTATTCTTTATAGGAAAACCTGAGTCAAAATTGATGAATTCAGTGCAACAGAAATTTTGTAGTTTGACATGAAGGACCCGACGGTGTAACTTTCGAACGAACAAAAATGTAGCCCAGAGTTGCAGTCTTTATTCTTAACCAGGGTCAAAATTGATGAATTCAGTGGAAAAGAAATTTTGTAGTTTGACACGAAGGACCCGACGGTGTAACTTTCGAACGAACAAAAATGGTCCAAATATATACTCGGCGTGAATGTGGTATTTATGGTTTTTGATTCGATGAGCGGAGGACACAAACGGATGTCAATTGACCGCACGGCCAACATAGAAGCCAACAACGGAGGTAAAATTAGTGTAACAATGATCAGGCCGCCTTGGCATCTTGCCACATCGTGTGATAAATATTCTCCGAAGCTTCAAGGAAGTAGTTGACGATAAACATTACTAAAATGGTGTATAATTATCAAAATGTGTTTCCGGGAGCACAAAACAAAGACGCTTAGCTTACATTACTTTGCTAAATAGTTAGGAATTGTCCGTGTAGAGTGTAGATACCTAAACACGACACCTCCGTTAGCTTCGAACCACAATCATGTTTAAGACCATTTCTATTTTATTAAAACCGAATCTCATGTCGGCCTCTTCAAATCGCCGATTGAACTGATAACGACGATTTTTTAAAAACAACTAAAGACGGGCCGATGATAAACTCGTCTATAATAAATTATTATCGGGTCACTCTGCTTCCATTACTAAACTGCTGCATCTATAGCAAATCAATAACAAGACACGACTTGTAGTTGTGTTTTATACGCAAATAATATTATTTGTTAGTTGACTAGAGATGGCGTGTTCTGTTTTTAATGTGTATCGCTCTGGTTTCCAATTGCCTACAAACCGCTTCTCGATTAGTAGCAAAGAAACTGTTATTTTTCCCTCGAAATTATTTATCTAGTTCTACATCTAGTTAAATGCAAGCTCATTGTAGCACAGTAATGGTTAAGATACGCATTATTTTTAATGATACCATAGCTGTATGGTTAACAGTCAGTACAACTATGGGCAAAAAAAGAACTCTCACCGAAAAACATAAGTAAACGAGTCGTACACTATCGGCTCAGAATAAATTGGATCCTTAGTAGTTCCTTTCCTCACAGTTATGATTTTTAGTAATGACACGGGACGAAATGTAACTAGTCGCGTTAATCCAAATAGAGGTCACCTGTGCAAAAATTCCTTTTTCTTTGTCTATGTCTACACCTAACTTATCACTGGGCTGGCAGATTTTCACCTTTCAATTGCTTTACCCTTTTAGGTAAAATATTTATCTCAGTGTTTACCAAGTGGCAAACCACTCGCGCAATTATTCTCCGAAGCATCATTAAGCTAATTTTATTACCGTCATTTCGTTGCTAACTGTTTATTACCAGTAGCGTCAATGCCTAACACAATGTTTTGTGCGCATGTGCCCTACATAACCCCAAATCGTGAAATATTCCTAGTAGGCAGGACAGAATGTACATCGGATGTGACTAACAAACCCTTGTACAAAATTATTCTTTAAGGAAACCGTTTGCACCCAGTCATCAATATTATGTTTCATCTAAATGCTTAGCTGTATCAGATAGGTATTATTCCATGTAATATAAAGGAAATATAACCATTTATACACGGTACATCGCGCCACAACCCTCTGTTACGTAGCTGTAGCATAGTTTTGCATATAAATGCTTTTCACATATAATTATATCAGAGGATAAGTTTACTTTCCAGCAAGCAATTTTAGGCTTTTTAAATAATTAATTTAAAGAGATATGTACTTTAAAAAATTTCTATTAATATGTTTTTAAAAAAAATTTAATTATATTTCCAAAATCCTTGTTCCGGCTACTTCGTGGAAATGAAAAAATCCAGTTTCATACTCTTTCGACATTTTTAACCATTTATCGGCGTTCAACAAATGACATTCAGAATCAAACAGCAATTTCGTTCAACAAATGACATTCGGAATCAAGAGTTCGCGTTCTATTTATGTATTATAGCATAAGAAAAAACGCGATTGGTGGTAGCGCTTTAATATGTACGCGGCCAGCAATATGCGATGCTAAATAGCACAATAGTGATCGGAAAGAGCGTCTAGGCGTTGCAGCATCGCAAATAGTGTACGCGTACATAAGGAAAATCGTGATTTGCTCGCGTTTATCGCTTTTACGATCGTGAACTGACTTGACAACAGAACAATCCAGGTCTATGCACCTAAAGTAGACTCCCAAATAAGACATCTAACTTACTCAACGACAGCACTGATTCTCGTTATATATATGATATGTGTGTAGTGTGTAAGTATGCGTAGTGTACTAATACTATGGATGGTATTTAAATCCATCATTTTTTAAAATTACGGGCACTTTATAAAACTATTATAAAACAATGACGCCGATATCGCATGAATAAGGGCGACGTAGAATCAGCAGACGTTACACAGCCTAAAGGCAATAAAGGCCCATTCGATCAAGAAAACAATCCAAAATTTATCAGGCCGGACAGGGCAATGGTTGGAAAAACGGTGTGATCAGAATCAAAATGCTGCAAGTTTTATGGAAAATGCAGAATAATTCAGTCGGTCCCATAAAACTTTAACCATCAGATAAATTCCAGATGTGTTTCATTCAGTCAAGCCAATGAGATCCGTAGGCCCAAACCTTAGCGTAATAGTTGGCTATGCAGGAGGGTTTTCAGGTTTCTGTCGCAACTGCACTTTCTTTTGCGCTACATTAAAGCAATACATATTTTGCAAACTATATTTAGTTTTATACAAACTTCGAGCGACTAAACATAAAAGCTTCTAATTCGTTACGGATACCAAATACTCTTTCAATAGCACAGCGTAGCGGAATTTACCGAACTCAGTTTGACACCTTTAGCAAAACCAGATAATTGAACAATTTTATAAAAACTTCCGAATAGTGCCTGAACAGACTGTTCAGTCACTCTCGTCTCGGTGACGGATGAACCGTTTTACCCAAGTTTTATGTTAAAACTTTGATCCTGCCAGATGAATTATTTTCCACGCAATATGAACAAAACATTTCAAAACTCTATGAGAACGCTTGTGCCCAAGATAAGATTCTCGCCTCAGGAACTGTCGCGTGCCTGCATTTCCGTTTGTCATCGTTCTTAACCAGTTTCACAGCAACAGTTAATAATTTCTCTGACCTATCCGATTGCGCAAAAACTGTGCAACTCCGTGCCAATGTCAGTCATTAGTTATTTCGATTGCTCACAGAAGCTGAGGACTTTATAGCTTAATTTTTATTACCGTAACCTACCTATCATTATTTCTATAAAATACATGTTTTGTCTTAAAAGTTATAAGTTAACAGATTCCGTTGCCAAATGATCCGTTCAGCGATGATAATTAATCGAAGTAAACCCGTTATGTTAGGCACAATATGCAATATTTAGTTTAACATATTTACAGCCGTTACGCTCTGACAGTGTTCCAATCTTTTCTCCGATTGTATATTATAAGCTTCACAACACTAACGAGATTCTGCTAAGCGTACAGTAGATTTTTTGGATTGTATACTGCAAACGTCACACTTACATAAGGAGAAGTAAAAAATTGTTGTCGATATAGATTCACATTTACAGCCGTTACGCTCTGAAACATTCCAACCTTTTCTCCAACAGTATATATTATAAGCTTCACAACACTAACGAGATTCTGCTAAGCGTACAGTAGATTTTTTGGATTGTATACTGCAAACGTCACACTTACATAAGGAGAAGTAAAACATTGTTATCGATTGACAACACCACAGCGTTTTAGGTTCAGAATGGCTCAGAGCAGGACATGCTCCAGAAAAGAATGACAAAAAAATTTTAATAGAATCATATTCAGATCATGATAAGCTTCGCACTACAACAGCCTTGGACATAGCCAAAAGGAGCAATAGGCGAAACTAGGGAAGTATATGGTTCGTTCAAAATACTATTATGGGTTTCCCTTGGTTCTTTAAAGCGTCTGGTTCCATACAACCTTGTGTATTTTCGCGGATTTGGTGAAATCACGCGCAACGGTAGTTGTTAATAAATTGGTACTCGGTAGCAACACCAAATATATTTTGCCCGACTGTTTAACAGTAATCATGAATTTACGATACAATTTTAAGATTTTTCCTTGGTTTGCAGTTACCAAGTTAACCGTTCGATTTGTTATATCAATCCGATGGCTTTCCGGGAATAAGTGAAAGCCAAAAAAAATAAGAACTAAAGGTAGGAATTTATGTTATATGTTCGGCGTGGCTTGGCTCTACAGCCGACCCTGTCATGATGTCTGAAGAGCCGAGCAGTCTTACGAAATATGGATAAGCTATGATCGCTCAAAAGTCCTTTTCAAAAAAAAACAATTATAACAGCTGATGTGCAGCACAATTGTCAGCCAGCAAAAAGAATAGCCGTGATGACTTCGGCTCGGCCCTTAAAGCAATTATTTGTTCGATTGTATATTGTCTCCTCTCTTGAATCGTAAACTTTTATCTTTATGAGCGAGAAGCCTAATACCAGAGCCGACCCTGACTTTACATCAAAAGTGTCGATGCGAGTCGGGCATGATTTCAGAAGATCCCAGCAAACCCGGACATGGTACTGGACTAAGCCGACCCAGAGCTTGAAGATCTGACTTTTTCTCATCTCTAATAAAAAATAAATATAATCCAACTATAGCGAACAATGCGCTTTTAATATCTACTGTGTTCATCAAATCCCATATTTCCAATTAAAGATAGATGCATGATTACGCCAAATATTGGGATTTAAGTGATTGCTCAGTTTTATAGGCCTATGGGTTATATTGAAAAACAGTACATTTATGAACGATTTTATTAATAGTCAATTTTTAATATAATTACTTTACAATATCTTAATATAATACGCGAGTATAAATATCAAACTTATTACATTACAGTAGAGGAAAAATTCTGCACTTTTCTAAATAAAACGTAACATTTCACGAATGATCAAAGTTTTCAAATTATACATACAGAAATACAAATTGCGAAATGTGTCAGCGCAATTTAGCCCGAATAAAGACATTTGTGAATATGCGTACTCCAGTACCATAGTACGGAAAAATAGTGCAGTAACTACGGCCGTCTTCACATTACGTCGGATCCGATTTGTGATCACATTGCATCAGATCTGGTTTTATTATTCTATGCGCGCCTTAAACGATCGGGTAGCATTATATGGCATAGGGGTCCGACCGTCATGGAGGTAATTCCACTACGTACACCTTCCAACACAATTTGAACAGCTTTATTTTAGTGAATCTGTCGGCACGCGTCACGAAAATAATACGAACGCGTACCAAGACCGATACTTAGCTGTTGCACTTGTAATCCAGCTTTACTTGTATCGTTGCTATACAAACGTTTATATATACTTTAAAACGCATTTCACAAAATGCAACCCGCAATAAGCGGGTTTGCAATTTATCTTCTTAGCTCACTGAAGACTTTTGCTAGTGCCTTCTAATGCAATGAGACAACGATATCTTTTTACCTCACAACAACGTTGTTTATTAATAATCAATTTTTATTTGCTGTATATCATTAATTTGTTCCTCGAAACGACGAAATAATGGTCACGCAATACACCCAAAGCTTCGTTTATCATAACTTTGCTATTTTCTAAGATAAATTCGTTCGCGGCAACATTTTACGAATGTTATAATATAAACTGAACTGCAGTCAACATATTTATATTTCATTAGTGCATCACGATACGTTATATATTTCGGATGTTACATTGGCTATATCCGTATTTGTTAAGTTGGGCCAGCGAATCAGAATATATCTATATACCAAGGCTTCATCATATAAAATACTGTAGAAGAGCAAGACCTCCAGGTCTATACTAAGCGTTCTTAATAAAAAGGCGGATAGCAGTCACCTAAATATATTATAGCGATTTAAGACCGCCGTGCGATGAAGATCGGGAACGCAAATGATTTTATGATGTCAGAAGTATGTGAGAAACCTCTGCTAATCAGGCACGTCTTACCTTTTCATATTTTTGAGAGATATTTGCAGTTATTTACGCGTACTGACAAACAGTTCTTTTTTTTAACAATCTGCGTTTGAACAATAGTGAATACGAATTTCCACATTATCGACTACCTTTATTTTAGCGTTTAGTATTTTGCTCCTAATTTAATTTTATGAACAGATCTGTAAAGAGAACAAAAATAATGATCAGCTAATAATTATTGGAACGCAAATATGATTACTGTGGTTTGCCATGAGTTTCAAGTTGCACCCACCAACATCCAAGAATTCCGCCACGGCTTTGAAACTATTATGTCGGTGCGCCATATAAACTGGGTACGTATAATACATTGACATAGTGTTTGTTATTCGTAATGTCACTGGTTTATTGGCGTGACAAATCAAAACTCTGTTATTATCTTGACAATATTCAGTGTTTCTGCGTAAAATCTTTTGAAGTGAATGTATAGGCCAGAATAGTTTCGAGATGTATAATTTTTTCAACAGGCCTTCCTAAAACATGTGTATTCGAGTTACGAATTTGCTATTTTGGGCAGGGTGAATGAATGAATTACAAGAAGAGGGGTTAAAATAATCTGGTTGGAGCCTAGGTCCTTTCCAGCACCCCAAATTGAAATTGACATATAACAGAGCCCACGAAGAGTGAACTATCAAATCTACAATGTTCAAATAGCATGAACATAGTAAGCTTAATATAATTGCGGAATTGCATGCATTGGCAGCGCTTCGGCATGTCTTGTTCACTGGATAGCACAATATCCCGGCAAAAATCTCGGTTTAAAAATGATAGAGCTGAACATGAGTGTGAATAGGTGGACATAAACCCTATAACTAGTAACTCTATCGAGATTGCAGAACGTAATGAAGCATATGTACACCTACGCCTTTTGCATGCACAGCCAATCAGCTCTCTATAGCATACGTCGATATGCTATATGTGAATATAACACAATACCACACAAGTTAGAAAAACTAACACAGGCAATAAGTTTCCCATGCCCGAAAACACCTAAAGTCCAAGCTATCACCCTCCCAGGACGTCACAATAAAATTGGGAATTTTGGGTCAATGAACCATAGAGGTGCCATACTCCAGTGTCCATGGGTCGGAGAACAAAATCAACACCGGCAATGAGTTTGTCACGCTTAAAAACCCCAAAGTGAAACTGTTCAGCCGCCCAGGACGTCAGAACAAATTTTCTAATTTTGGGTCGAGGAATCATTGGGGCATCATACCTCAAACCTCACAACTGTAGAACCGTAGCCGTAATCGAAAAACAAAAAAGAAAAAAAGAGGCAACGGCATTTATCATTTTACTATGAAATAAAACCAACCAGAGAAAAAAATTCGAAAGTTGAGATAAAAATAACCTTAATTCCGTGACAGGTACTAAAACAGCTCCTTTTGATGTCTGACCCCGAATCATGGGGCGTCATACCCCCATACCCATGGCACCATGGGTCGCAGAGCAAAACCAACACCAGCAATGAGTTTCCCATGC
The DNA here is from genome assembly GCA_030248225.1 of Trileptium ribeirensis. Taxonomy (NCBI): domain Eukaryota; kingdom Metazoa; phylum Nematoda; class Enoplea; order Enoplida; family Thoracostomopsidae; genus Trileptium; species Trileptium ribeirensis. Next base: position 4,015 of record JASANE010019970.1, on the reverse strand, counting down.
CCGAAAACCCCCGGGTGAAACTTATCAGCCGCACATGACGTCAGAACAAATTTTCGAATTTTTAGTCGGGGAACCATTTGAGCGCCACACACCCCGTACCTCAAACCTCATAAATCTAGTATCGGAGCATTAATCGAAAAACATAAAAAAGGCATTAGCATTTATCATTTTACTACGAAATAAAACCATCCAGAGAAAAAATTCGAAAGTTAAGATAAAATAACCTTGCTTCCGTGAAGGCTACTTAAATGGGGCAAAAAACCCACATTTTGACCCCTGAACCAGACTCCAAATCAAAAATGCTCGGGGATGTACGGTAAATCGACTATGCCGGTTCGAATGAGTCCAAGATCTTGAAAATCGGTTACGTCGTTCCCGAGTTATGGCCGATCACACACACACATAGACGGAATTTAAAAGATTTCACCCCTGCAATACACAATCTCCACTACGTTTCACTACGTTCTGATTAGCGGAATATTCGCAATCTACACGAGAAAATATGTCAACTAATATATGGGTGTATTTCCAGAACAACTGTCGATGTGTATGGCACACGCGGCTGGAAATTAGATATAAAGAAGTAACTACTATTTTGCTTTGTGCAAAAGTAATTAAAGAATTAATGAACAGCAGAGTAGTACCTAATAAATAATCCACTTACTATTTGCGTGATATAGCTGTAACGCTTTGACATCATCCTTATATTCTGTAGCCGATGTAATGTATGCAAAAGCCGGCACAACTAAACTGTTGATGAACCTTTCGTTTTCATTTGACGTCATCCCATAATCAACAATTAACAACAAAGGCAAACGAAAGGTTCATCAACGGTTTGGTTGTGCCGGCTTTTGCATACATTACATCGCTACAGATAATGTCGATATATCGCGCAAATAGTAAGTGATTACTTACTCTGCCTGTTCATTAATTCTTAATTACTTTTGCACAAAGCAAAATAGTAGTTATATCTAATTTCCAGCATGTGCACAGTGTGGAAATACACACCGGTGTTTTATTAGTTGACAGTATTTTTCTCGTGTCAATTGCGAATATTCGCTAATCAGAACGTAGTGAAACGTAGTGGAATATGTATTGCAGTCAAAATATTTTAATTCCGTCTCGTGTGTGTGTGTGATCGTAACTCGGGAACGAGCGTAACCGATTTTCCAAGATCAAATTTGGAGTTTTATGTCAGTTTTTGCCCAACTTTGGCCTTCAGCGAGGCATTTTTATCTTAACTTCAATTTTTTACTATCAAATGAGTTTTACTCATTAGTTAAAATGATAAATGCTAATGCCTTTTTTATGTTTTTTCGATTAGTACTCCGAATACGGATTTATGAGGTTTGAGAGGTTACGGGCTGTGCATCCGCCACAAATGGTTCCCCGACTCAAAAATTCGAAAGTTCTGATTTAATATGTGCACTGATAAGGTTTCACCCCCGGCTTTTTCGGTCGCGCGTGGTTGCTGGTGTTGAGCTTCTCTGCCATGGTGCCAATAGGTATTGGGGTCCCCGCCCCGCCCCATGGTCGGGGGTCAGACGTCAAAAGACTGTTTTAGTACCTGTCACAGAATTAAGGTTATTTTTATCTCAACTTTTAGAACAATTCTGGTTGGTTTTATTTCCATAGTAAAATGATAAATGCCGTTGCTTCTTTTTTTTCTTTTTTGTTTTTCAATTAGGCTACGGTTATACAGTTGTGAGGTTTTAAGGTATGATGCCCCAATGATTCCACGAACCCAAAATTTGGAATTTGTTCTAATTAGGCGGCTGGACATTTCGGGTTTTTAGCGTAACAAACTCATTGCCGGTGTTGATTTTGTTCTCCAACCCATGAAGCACTGGAGTATGGCACCTCTATGGTTTGAGCCCCCAAAATTCCCAAAAATTCGGAAAGATGATGCAGCTTGAACTAGGGCATGAGAGAAACTTATTGCCTGTGTTAGTTTTTCTAACTTGTGTGGTATTGTTATATTCTCATATAGCATATCAAAAACATATGTATAAAAAATTGATAGATATACACATGCAAAAGGCGTAGGTGTACATATGCTTCATTACGTTCTGCAATCTCGATAGAGTTACTAGTTATAGGGTTTATGTCCCATTATCTCATGTTAGTCTTATCATTTTAGGATTACAATACCGGGAGATATATCATGAAACAAGACATCAAAACGCTTCCGCATGCAATTCCCGCAATTATATTAACTTACTATGTTAGTGCTATTTGAACATAGTAGTTCACTCTTCGTGCCAAGTTTATTTATATGTCAATTTCAATTTGGGTCCTGGAAAGGAACCTAGCTCCAACCTAACCCCTCTTCATTCACCCCTGCCCAATCACCAATTGGTAACTCAAATACACATGTTTTCAGCCTATTGAAAAAATTATACATCTCAAAACTATTGGCCTATACATTCACTTCGAAGATTTTACGCAGAAACACTGAATATTGTGTCAAGATAATAACAGAGTTTTGATTTGTCACGCCAATAAACAGTAACATTTACGAATAACAAACACTATGTCAATGTATTACATTACCAGTTTTATGCGGCGCACAACATAATAGTTCAAAGCATCCACCAAATGTTTGGTGTGTGCAATTTGAAACTCATGGCAAACCGCCGGTAATCATATTTGCCGATTTCCGACTGATCATTTTGTTCTCTTTACAGATCTGTTCATAAAATTAAATTGAGCAAAAAATGCGCTAAAATAAAGGTAGTCGATAATGTGGAAATTCGTATTCACTATTGTTCAAACGCAGATTGTTAAAAAAAAAGAACTGTTTGTCAGTACGCGTAAAATAATACTCAAAAATCTGAAAAAGGTAAGACGTGCCTGATTGGCCGGAGGTTTCTCACATACTTTCTGACATCATAAAATCATTTGCGTTCCCGATCTTTGGCGGCGGTCTTAAATCGCTATAATTATTAGGTGACTGCTTATCGCCTTTATTCAGACGCTTAGTATAGACCTGGAGGTACGGTATTTTTTATATGATAAAAGTTCATATTTTGATTCGCTGGCCGACTTAACAAATACGGATATAGCCAATGTAACATATGTATAACGTATAGTAAAATAGCTAATGGAATATAAATACTGTTCACTGCAGTTTCAGTTTTATTATTATAACATTCGTAAAATATGTTGCATTTATATTTTAGAAAAGTTATAAATAGTAAGTGTACATCACATTATTTCGGCATTTCGAACAATTAATAATGATATACCACAATAAAAATTGATTATTGACAACGTTGTTGTGAGGTAAAAATATCGTTGTCTCATTGCATTAAAAGGCACTAGGCCTAATAATTTCAGTAGGAATCAACCCGCTTATTGCGGGTTGGTTGCTGAAATGCGTTTAGAGTATATATAAACGTTTGTATAGCAACGAATTGCATAAAGCTGGATTACAAGTGCAACAGCTAATATGGTCTTGATCTCGTTTACCGTAATTTTCGTGACGCGCAATTACTAAAATAAACTGTTGCCGGAACATATGGAATTACCTCAGAGGCCCCGCCCAAATCTACAATCGTTTTGAGGCGCGCATAGAATAATAAAACCAGATCTCGATGCAATGTGATCACAAATCAGAATCCGATTAATGTGAAGACGGCATTCATTACTGCACTATTTCCTCACTATGGTACTGGAGATACGCATATTCACAAATGTATTTATTGGGCTAATTACGCTGACACATTTTCGCAATTTTGTTAGTTTCTGTATGTATAATTTTTCAAAAATTTAATTTTTTGGTGAAATGTTCTCCTAAATTTTTTCCCTCTACTGTAATGTAATAAGTTTTGATATTATACTCGCGTCTATATTAAGATATTGTAAAGTAATTATTAAAAATTGACTATTAATAAAATCGTTCATAAATGTACTGTTTTCAAAGGCATAGGCCTTATAAAACTCACACAGCTTAAATCCCGAGATATTTGGCGTAATCACATCTACAGTAATTGGAAATATGAGAAGTTAAATA
>JASANE010019969.1:0-15338 GCA_030248225.1 Trileptium ribeirensis | reverse complement strand
TCTCTTACAGCCGCCCGTAAGAGACAAATATCTCTTAAGGCTGGCTGTATAATATTTTAGTTTCATACAGATAGCTATAAGACACTTTTGTCTCTTATAGCCATTTGTAAGATATTTTAATCTCTTATAGACAACTGTAAGATATTTTAGTTTCTTACAACCGTCTGTAAGAGATTTTTGTCTTTTAGAGCTGGCCACAAGAGACAACAGTATTTAACGACTGGCCATACGAGATAAAAATATCTTAACGACAGCTACAAGAGATTTTAGTTTGTAATGCATTGCTGTTAAAGACAAAAGTCTCTTAAAGCCAACCGTAAGAGACTTCAAAACCTTACGGATAGCTGTAAGAGACATTTGTCTCTTATAGCTAGTCATAAGAGACAATAGTTTCTTGCAGCTAGCCGAAAGAGACAAAAATCTGTTACGGCTAGGTGAAAGAGATTTAAGTATGTTTTAGCTGGCTGTAAGAGATTTGTGTCTGTTTCGGGCATTTGTAAGAGACAAAAGTCTCTCACAGTTGTCTATAAGAGATTAAAATATCTTACAAATGGCTGTAAGAGACAAAAGTGTCTTATAGCTATTTGTATGAAACTAAAATATTTTTCTGTGAATGCTGCATGACCGTGCGTGTGTAGTCCCTTACGGAATTTGAGTAACATTTGACCCCTTCAAAAGCAACACACTATACACACCGAAGTGAAAATTACAAACAACAAGCAAACTTTTATTGTTGTGATAATGTTTTTAATTTTTGTTAAATTGAGTAATATGCGTTTTCAAGAGTACAAGATTTTTCAAAATTTACATCCAATTTTATTCGGGTGCAACCGTTGTTGATTTGACATATAAAATGCATTATATTGCTACAGTACGAGCCAGTGCAATCGTGTCGGCAGTGAACGCGAATGGGGACTAGCAATGGAATTAAAGATTGGCACTTAGAAGGCGTTCATATTTAGATTATGACGTAAATTGTACGAGAAAGGCAAGCCGCAAGCTTAAATCATTTTATATAACCTTTAGCCAAAGTCTATTTATCTGGATTTTCAAAATGCAATCGCAACTTTCAATCAGAACTGCAATTTGACTTATTTACGTCGTTTAGAGTCATTTTCGGATCATCGCTAGATCTTGTTTACATTATTATAAATGAATTGACGCTATTTTTATTTTATATATGCAATATATAAATATTACGGTGCCAAAAGCTATTGATATCTTAAATTTTTTTTCAATCCAATTTCAATATTTGCTCTTCCCTTATAATATATTATGTATTATACAATTACCAATACTGAAAGTTCATGAAGAAATTTTGTAGAAGTGTATATGAACAAAAACGTAATATGCGCGCATTAATTTGTGTTTTGCACAATGTTTGATAAACTCAAGCCGGCACCGGGGATTGAACCGGCTAAAAGCGATAGTTACGTACACAAACAGCTGACATATGTGCAAGCTGTTGCTCGGCTCCTTAAGAAGCCTCGCAACCATATCCGATAGCCAATAACAAAGTACGTGCAAAACATATAAAATACGCCAAATTCAGTAAACGCAACGATTCACAGTGTGCGTTAAGACCATTCCGACCTAGCGGGTAAGGAAAGAATTAACAAACAGCATACCGATATTCGGAAAGTTTGCGCAACGAGATTTGCATCAGGGTTATTGCCATCATTTCAAGATCAAAACTTAAGCTATGGCTTAGCGACTTCCTACGTACCGGTCACGAAATGTAATCATAAATTAAATGCATAAGCAAATTTTAAACACATTACGTGTTAATAAACGTAAATTCAACCGAAAAGAAAAATGATTAGTAAAAAGGTTTTGTAGATTTTAAAAGGTTCTAGTTTCCAGTTTAAAAGAACTATGACACTAGATGATACACGTACACTTTACCTCATGTGAAAATGCAGCTATTTTTCGTCTGAAGCATTTGCTTTTATCTTATTGGTTACCGGCATCCCATTCGCAGGTACTGTCCAAGAAACCATTGATTAGGTTATCACTAGGTCGAGGGATCTGTGGTGTAACCTGAAAACCGGTTACTTCATCACAAAGGTAAGGCATATGATTATGACCTAATGTCGCAGTCTCTCACAAATTTGCCATTGGATTCCTGCTGGAACTGACAATTTCTGGAATGGTTCTACCACTAATTTGTTGTCACAGCTATCAGCCGAACGAAGTTTTCGTATGTTGCCAAAATTAGTTGACTTACCTATATATGTGATGTTCAACAGCAGTTTATAACCGCAATCTGTTTGGGTCCCACGTCTATATCTCGATTTTAACACCCCTGTGAAATATATACTATTCTTATCAACTCATTTTATTATTTATATTCCCCGATAATGAAACGATGGCACGTTTCTTAAAAATAATGGTGGAGCACTCCGAAAAAGTTATGAGATGTAGAGATTTCCCAATACAAATAGCAACTACCAGTGAAGGGTCAATTCACTGGTCAGAATACCATAAATTATCAATCGCTTAAAGCGGATCAATGGCGTAGTGGTTAGCACAACTGCTGTGCATGCGGAAGGGCAGGTGTTCTATTCGCGATAGGCCCATTTTTTAGCTTACTCGAGATTTAACAAAAATAATAAATATAGCTTATAGGGGCAATGTTATGGAGGGTTTCCAACTAAAAAAGTGTCTGGTGAGGCGCTTACTTTCCTGTTGCTCCGTTGAATGGCTCATTCATTTTTAATCTTGAACCGCTGACTATCAAACGATCAATCGTAATATTAATTATAGTTCCCCTACGTTCGAATGTAAAATCAAATTTTGAGTGTTAATTCTATTTAGTTGTGATTGCTACAACAGTCGCACCGGTTTATATTCATTGCCGTCGTAACATCGAAATTAACTTTATACAAATTTACATCTTTTATATAGTTGAGATGGTTTGACGCGCGCGAAAATTTATATTGGCGGCATCTTAGAAAGGCAGTGAATTATTTTATATAAATAATTACGATTTTGTCTATTTGTAATATATATACACATAACAGTGTAGGGGGCAGATGTTTTGGCGTTTATGTTATGATTCTTTAGCCAGAAGCGTCGCGCTGTAGATTATAATCAGCCATACGTATAGGGATCACCACAATGGCTGGCTGGCTCAATTCCCGTTTTACACATGGGCGCCCTGGAGAAATGTAAATTTTATTTCTTACTCAAGAAGATTATGTGGCATAGAGGATTCGAACAAGCGACTTTAAGGCTCTAAGACATTAAACCGGTAACATTCGTCGCATAGCTACGTTTGTATGTAGATTGTGTAATTGTTTTTCGTGTATAACAATTCGATTTCACGTGTTGCTCTAAGCCAATGCTTATATATCGCTTATGTGCGATGACGGTCTTAACGCCTGATGCAAAACCCGTGGAATACTAGCTCTAACTGTTCCGGGAAATAGATTTATCTGCTCTATATATTCTTGGTTCCTGCATATTCACACTTCAAATTTATTATCGACTATTTCGTAGTGGCATGTATATCTATATGCACGTAATCTTGATTTTTAATAACTTTAATCTTGACTATGACTTTATAGAAAGATTTCCAAAATTCAACGTTAATATTAGCTTTGACATTTAATGTTTAACGGAAAACATCTATAATGTTTTATGAAACTTATACAAATTAATAAAGACATATTCTCCAGCTTTAACATAATTTTCGGTAGCAAAAACAGCTGAAATTAAACTTATTTTCTACTTTTGTACAACACACGGCTCTAACGCTGGATTCTACAGGTGAGAACGAGCCTTAATTTTTAGATTCGATTCGTTTCGTCAAACAAGACCTCAGTTCGGATCGTTTACCAAATTTCGATGAAAAACTCGACTCGTTTTAGTCAAATGAAAAGTTCAACTCGACACGGCTCGTTTGTCTAAAAAGTAGGCTCGGCTTGGCTCGAAAAGACTCGTTAACAAACTCAGAAACCAATCTAATTCAAACCTATCTTAAGAAACCCGTGCAGTTTAATAGGCTTGAAGCTGTATAGTCTTTCACAATCCCACACAAGGTAAGCGTTCTTTTATCTTTGCAGCTATGCTCAACAGCTTCTGTTTTGCATCACTTTGCACACGTTTGAAACCAAAGAAATAGGTCTGTAATTTGATGGGTCTCCAGGATCTCCTTTCTTATGAACAGCTGTTATATCAGCGTGAAGCCAAATATCTGGAAGCACGCCACTAATGAATGATTGTTCAAATATGCAGGCCAGCCGGAAGCATAGCGAGTCCTTTATTTTGCGAAGTATATGTATATATTCCAGCGCAGTAGATAATTTGATACGCCAGCACAATGCAGCTTATTGAGTAGTTTAGAATGAGAAACCGTATCAAATGCATTGGCAAAGTCAATATACACTACGTCAACAGCAGTTCCACAGTCAACAGTTGTTGCCTAATCGCAAATTGTTTCAACGAGTTGAGTTTCGATAGATTTCTTTGCAACAAATCCATGCTGGCTAGGTGAAATGAGGTCACGTGTTTTGAAAAAAGGACCTTAGAGATGGCTGTTAATAATTCGTTCCATCACTTTGCACACGTTTGAAACCAGAGAGATAGGTCTGTAATTTGATTGGTCTCCATTATCTCCTTTCTTATGAACAGCTGTTATATCAGCGTGAAGTCAGATATCAGGAAGCACGCCACTGGCGAACAATTGTTCAAATATATAGGCGAGCGGGAAGTATATCGAGTACCTTATTTGGCGAAGGAAATATTGAGTGAGGCCATCCGGTGAATGACTGCGTTTATTTTTTAATTCTGATAGTGCATTATAAACGTTTAAGGGCGTAAAGTGCACGCAAGATTGTTTTGGTTTTCAAAGTAAACTATTTTTTCAAATAAATGAAAATCGATTGAAAAATGGTCCGAACCCGAGAAAGGTTCGCAGCTGTCGATCTCACTAACTGTGATAGATGAGTTATTCAGAATTAAGTCCAAAATATTATTTTCTCTTATTGGGAAAAGAGACAAGCTGCTGAAATCCTGCTATTGCTATACCACTAAAGAATGACTGATACTCTGGCGTTACAGGAAAGCTAAGATATTGCCAGTCTGCATGCGGCAAGTTAAAATCTCCAAGTATTACCATAGGCCATTTCACATTAGCTATGTGGAAGAAAACAAATGGTAGGCGCTCAGTGTATTTATGTGTACAATTTGACGGGCGGTAAGCGCACGCAAACCTCATTTTGGGGTCAGATAAAACGTCGATTGCAATTATTTCTAAACTGTCAAAAGTAGAATTCTGAACAGCACAGAATTTTAGGTATTCAGATACAAAGATAGCTACACCCCACCTCTTCGAATTGTTCTATCCTTACTAATTAATAACTTTATACTAGCCTGTAGTAATCATGCTACCCGGGTCGTCATTATGTAGCCAGGTTTCAGTGACGGCTATAACAGAGTAAATACTAGGTTCAAGTAAGATTTGAAGTTCGCTCATTTTGCTGCAGAAGCTATGAGCGTTAAAATACTTGCACTTAAGCACATTTTGATCTGAATATTTTGATGATTTTGTTGCCGTTCTCAGTTTACCTGAACCGAGAGTGTACCATGGCCATCATTCATAAATTTATAATTTACAGGATATCTCTTTCCACCGACGAGACGCCCATCTTGTCGAACGCAATCTTTGAAAACTACTAATTTTTCATTGAGTACAATATAGTGCGAACCATTGTTCTGGTATTGTTATGCGTCATCACTAAACTTGCGAGCCTTACCACGCATCGCAGCGACACGTTTCCGCTCATCTTCAGGCATGGAGCGTCAGATATATGCGACTATAGCTGTCAAAATTTTTTAGTTTCGGTTCGAGGCTCAGAATGTTCCGCGCAACTGTTGACGCTTTAAAACACACTTTAGTTAGACGGGTGGAAGGAGGACTACCAGCAGGGTTGTCATGGGAATTGATTTACAATTCCCATCCCATCCCATTCCCACGAGATTTTCCGTTGGAATTCCCATGGGAATTCTCACGAGTCCTTTTGTAGCCACTCCTTTGAAACATTGCTGGAAAATGTTTGTAAGAGCTCTTAGCAACCATAGTACTATTGTGCAGTTCTCAGATACACACCAGGGACAGCAATAAACGTTGAATCCATAGTCCATTTTTTGTGCACTTTAAATTATAGGAGATATCAATGCTACGTGCTGGATATGGTATGAATTTTATCGATTCATCAATCTTTATTAGATAAAACAAAAGGCTAACCTCATATTTATGGCGTGAATGAGGTAAAAAGCTAAAATGAGGGTTGAGTTAAGAAATTGACAAATGCCCAATGAAAATTCGCTCAAAATTTTCCCCAATCCGGCCAGCAGCAGCAGAAATGGTTCTATCAAAGCTCAGGAAGATAACTCGGCCGCAAGTTCTTCAGGCCATGTTATACGTGAAGTACAACAAAAACTCGAGCACCTGACCAGAGACTTTGAAATATCCTCAGACGAGGTCAAGAATTACTTGAGCGCTACACGTAGCAGTGATGTCGAGAGTGGGGACGATGAGTAGTAACAAACTAAATCTACTGACAGAACTAGCGTACGTTGGGAATACATTGCCATGAGAAACGTTAGTATCATGGCTGTTTTCTGCAAAGGGTTACTTCGGTTTCTATTAACGTGGTTCCCCAAGAGATATGTTTGCATCTTGGGGACATATTGCCATGAGATATGTTAGTATCATGGCTACTTTTCTCAAGGGAAAATTTCGTACCTTGAGTGAAGTGTTAGAAATGGAGAAACGTTTGTACACATTAAGCCAGCATCTGTACGGAAACTAGAGAATCCTGTTAGTATCTGGCGGCAGATGTCTGGACCCGTGGCTGGCTGTCATCCTGGCTATCGGGCGCGTCTCCTATGGCGATGGAGATGTTGAGCAATGCTTGTACGCAGCAAATGCACCATGCTCAGCAGTGAACTTGATTCACCGTGGACCAACGTTGACAAAGAATTTGCACTTGCGTGAATTGTCTGCTGCCTACGTAATAATTTTTAATCGGTTCCAAATATTCCCACGTGGGAATTGAATTCCCATGGGAATTCAAAATAATTCCCATCCCATCCGATTCCAATTCCCATGGGAATTCCCATTCCCATGACCACCCTGACTACCAGGCCTTGGTTCGCGTAATGGTCCCATTCTGTAAACACAGTCTACAGTAGCGGAAGGATGGAGCGACTTACAAATTTCGGTCACGTCTTGCTGATCGCGCCCTTTTTCGGGAAGGTTCCGGATTACAAGGCACCGGCGATGTTTTTCATTTTCGCTTTCAGGTGACAGTGGGTGATTCATGTTCCGGCCTCTTTGTTCTACATTTTTGGCGGCTAGCTGGGCGTAGCTCATTGTATTTCCTGTAGCAGGTTGTTGCGCTGGCGGTGTCACAGCATCAGATATTGAAAATTGCAAAGCAATGGATGCTATTTGGCGTTCGATACTGTCTAGGCGATCGGCAGTGGTCGGTGTCGTGCCGTGAAATTTTGCCGATCGCTTAGATTCCGAAATTGATTGGCACAATATGACGACAAATTCGTTGAACGCAAGAGCTTCAACTAGTGTTGTGTCGATGTTTGCGCAGCTATAATGTATACAAGACGCACAAAGACCGCATTCAAAGCATTCATTGCCACATTCCGCCATACATTCGCAGCAAACTGAAGATCGTATTACTGACCGATGGTTAATGTTCGCGCTAGACAATGTTGTGGTCGCAGGCGAAGACTTTGATGTCGTATCAGCGGCTGTGCTGCTTTGTTGAGGCACCGGAGGCGGTAATTTTTGGAGCCCGGTTTGTTGTTTTATTTGACCGTTGACTGTCAGAAATGGGCGTTCTGACCAAGGTGACGTTTGATGCGCGGCGGTCTCAAGCAGGTACTTAAATACAATGAATTTAGTGGTGTATAAACCTGGGACGGGTGTAAATTTAGTGGTCCATGAACCTTGCTGGGGTATAAGTCAGTAGTCCGAGAACATTGGTAGTCCATACACATGGGTGGGGTAGGCATGTTTATGACCCACATACCTGGGAGGGGTAAGGGCGCAAACGACCGCGACGTACCGTGAATGAAAAACTAAAGAGTGTCACACTCTTCAGCAGAGTCGACCATCATCGAATCTTGATCATATGCAGTTCAAGCAAGATTATACTGACACATGCTCATAGGATGGGATTAAACCCCTGAGGCTCGGACGCCCCTCTTCCACACTCTCGGGGCGTCGCCGATTTCTCTCCTCTGTGAGATAGGCTGATCTTTCAAGCTGGGGCTCTGCTCCTCCTGCTGCGCCGAAGGCGGTCAGAAAATTTTGAAAAAAATAGGAAACAATTGGGGGAAAATAGCTGATAATGGAGGAATTGATAAAAATCCGGGGAAATGGGCAAAAAGTAAGAAAAATTTTCCCTAAAAAAATTCGAAAAGCTATTCCCCACGCCGATCGGCTGATCCGCTTGGGACAGCCGAACACCTCAAATGCACCCATAGTTTCGGTCATAGTGGAGATATTGGTTCTAAATATTGTTCTTCTTTAGCTGATTTTTAAAAGCTTTGTATTCGCTGAACATACTATTGATTTATGCAGAGAGTTCGATATTTGAACATGTGGTGGGGCAAAATTATTTTTTTAAATAATTGTGTGGAACTTACGTTTTCCCAATTTTTACCATTTCGTCGTGTATTGGTATTTAGAGAGAACATGAAACGGTTTTAGCAAGCATTTACATCTGAATTGACGCATTTAAAAATTATGCAAGGATATGCAGACGCCACAACTCTAAGGGTCAAGATCGTAATGTCTTAGACGCTCCTTGTAACTCATAAATTCGCCGAAGGTTCTATGAACTAATCGTCATGATAAGGTATTTAATATGTGTATTGGACCTTAGTTTAGGTTCGGCTCGCCCCGCCCCCAAAATTTCAGTCTCGAAGCTCGGCATTGATATCATAGCCGGCTTATTTCATACCAGAAACAACGAGGCTGCGGCGATGCACTTCTTCGTTGATCCCGTGTTGAGTAAAGATGGCCCGTTTTAGGGCGATGTTGCGATATACAGTGCTAGCGAAGGTGGAAGAGTTTGCGCCATTCGGATTCGTCGCATTGATAGCAAGCGTCTCATTTGATGCAGTCGATGATTCTACTTGGAAGATCCAGGTCGTCAGTTTCTTTACAGTGTCGCTATGCTATCAATGCTGCCGCCAACGTAGAAAGATCAGCTCGTGAGTTTTCTTCATTGCATGATTTAGATGACTTGCGCGAGTTAAGAAAAGAGGCGCAGTCCTTGCAGAGAACAACAATCCGATCAATGTTTGTAATTGCTGCGGCGGACGTGGCATTTAATCCAGAACAGCTGAGGTGGACCCATTGCGAGCACCACCACATTCGACACATTTTTCAGTTGTGTCATTAATGGTTTGAGAGCAATCGATGCACTGAACATTCTGAGCTGGAGATACGTCCAGAGAACAGCGCGGATTTTGTGTCGATGGTTCATTTGGCGACCATTCTAATCTCGGTTGACTTGAACGGTTCGATTGATCGATTACGCTTTGCTGTTGTGATTGTCATGCAGGCTGCGTTCTTTTTGTTTTCGGATAATTATTGCTTTGCGCAGAATCCGGAGCGGGTGTGGAATTACAATTGTTCGATGATGTCATTTGTAATGTATTGAAATTTTAATACCATAAATATGCAATCCTATGAAAGATAATTGCAGAAATTACGATAAAGTTTCTTCGCTTATCTCAAGTAGGTTCCTGAAGTAATGCACTCAGCGGCAATGTCCACTGAATGCAATTGGGTTTTACATCGCGCATGCCTTCGGAGATTGGCTCAGCCATCGTTTCTGGAGCGGCCGTCTCGACCGTGGATCGTGTTGCCTTGGCATATCGCTATATGGGCTACCGAGTTCTCGCCGCTTCGCATTACGTGGCCATTCCAGCACAGTCTTCCTTCTAGGAGTTTGTTTGTGACAAGCGTTATTCTCATTCTCTGGCACAGATTTTCGTTGGGCCGAGCCGTATTAGGCCAAGGCACCACCGTAGCAAGCTAGTTTCATTGCTGCGGAGGACATAGTCATGTTTTGATGTATGCTGCCAAATGTATGTATGCACCATCAAATATGTTGTTAAACATTTTGATTTTTGAAGAATTGAGTTTGAGAAGAGTCCAACCAGCACGACGATGGAATATTTCAAAGTGCTTCCAATTCATAGTCTGCTGCATTTGTACGGTTTAAGTGCGTTTGTATGAAATTTTGCAATTTAGTCAATATTTATATGACATTGGTCTTCAATGTGTCGTCTTACTTATTACAGTGGATAATAATTACTGTGACGCATTTCAATTTCACCTCAAATTTAAATAGTCCATTTGTTTAATAGTTTATCCATTTGGTGAAGTAGCCACAATGCGTAGCAATCGATGGCCGTAAATAATTTTACCAATTCATGAATATATTTTCATAAATTTTCCTTGTCTCGTTTAGATATCTATCGATTTTAGGCGACTACGCTAACGACATTATAATTTCATTTCTATACACATAATTAAACTTAAACATTTTGCTTAGGTACTATAAACTAAAATTACCGTTGGTTTTACCCTGGGTAATAGCAACTATTAATATCACCCTAGTGCGGTAATCTTCACGGTTTTTTGACCGAGTTGAACAGTTACCGTTGGGTTTACCCTAGGTAATAGCAACCATTAATTGTCCCTCTGCAGGTACGATACCTTTGGGTAAACTAAACAGCTGCTGCATCAATCTGCCATTTTTTCAGTGGTTCAACAAACCAAAAAGACTGCGCTAAGTTTCACATAAAGAAACCGCAGAAGTATAGAAAAATAGATCGCAATATACAGCCTTCAGGTTAAACATATGACCCCAAAATTTATATACCCAACGGGTACGTGCGAAGCATCTAGTATATTGTATGATTGGGCATGAGGTTTGGGCGCAAATTCGGGCCCAAAATATATTTGCGTTGAAAGGATACTTGATGAATGCTGTTCTAGTAGTTGTGACAGTAGTAAATCGTCTATAGTGGTCGAGAATGAGCGTAACGACCTGTTTCATCTGACATTATGCCCGTTATCACGAGCCTGTCTCCCTTTCTGATTTAAATTTTAAATCTTCAACTGTTTTTACATCATCTATATCTATTTATCTATTATTATTTTGTTTAATAAACGTTAAAGTGCTAGAATTATTTAACTAATAAACTACTTGTCTTGCCTTGCGAGTTAAATATTTTGTACGATGTTTTGAACATCATGCTTTCAAACGCATGTAATACTTTCAAATGTAACAATGGTTGGTCTTACTTCGACTTGTGTTTGCAAAAAATGATAAGCATTTTGCTAACAACAAAGCATAACAAATATGAAACATGACAGAAATGCAGTATCTAGAATTATTGTACCGGCGGAAAATAAGGACTGAAATGCAAGACCCAATAACATCGATCTTATATAGCAATTTTAAAGGGCTATGTAAATTAACTAGCTAAAAGACCGGTTGCCTTAACCTAAAAATTAAGGCTCGTTCTCACCTGTAGCATCCAGCGGTACAGCCGTGTGTTGTGCAAAAGTAGAAAATAAGTTTAATTTCAGCTGTATTTTGCTACCGAAAATTATGTTAAAGCTGGAGAATATGTCCTTATTAATTTGTATAAGTTTCATAAAACATTATAGATGTTTTCCGCTAAACATTAAGTGTCAAATCTAATATTAACGTTGAATTTTGGAAATCTTTCTATAAAGTCAGAGTCAAGATTTATTAAAAATCAAGATTACGTGCATATAGATGTACATGCCACTACGAAACAGTCGATAATAAATTTGAAGTGTGAATATGCAGGAACCAAGAATATATAGAGCAGATAAATCTATTTCCCGGAACAGTTAGAGCTAGTATTCCACGGGTTCTGCATCAGGCGTTAAGACCGTCATCGCACATAAGCGATATATAAGCATTGGCTTAGAGCAACACGTGAAATCGAATTGTTATACACGAAAAACAATTACACAATCTACATACAAACGTAGCTATGCGACGAATGTTACCGGTTTAATGTCTTAGAGCCTTAAAGTCGCTTGTTCGAATCCTCTATGCCACATAATCTTCTTGAGTAAGAAATAAAATTTACATTTCTCCAGGGCGCCCATGTGTAAAACGGGAATTGAGCCAGCCAGCCATTGTGGTGATCCCTATACGTATGGCTGATTATAATCTACAGCGCGACGCTTCTGGCTAAAGAATCATAACATAAACGCCAAAACATCTGCCCCCTACACTGTTATGTGTATATTACAAATAGACAAAATCGTAATTATTTATATAAAATAATTCACTGCCTTTCTAAGATGCCGCCAATATAAATTTTCGCGCGCGTCAAACAATCTCAACTATATAAAAGATGTAAATTTGTATAAAGTTAATTTCGATGTTACGACGGCAATGAATATAAACCGGTGCGACTGTTGTAGCAATCACAACTAAATAGAATTAACACTCAAAATTTGATTTTACATTCGAACGTAGGGGAACTATAATTAATATTACGATTGATCGTTTGATAGTCAGCGGTTCAAGATTAAAAATGAATGAGCCATTCAACGGAGCAACAGGAAAGTAAGCGCCTCACCAGACACTTTTTTAGTTGGAAACCCTCCATAACATTGCCCCTATAAGCTATATTTATTATTTTTGTTAAATCTCGAGTAAGCTAAACAATGGGCCTATCGCGAATAGAACACCTGCCCTTCCGCATGCACAGCAGTTGTGCTAACCACTACGCCATTGATCCGCTTTAAGCGATTGATAATTTATGGTATTCTGACCAGTGAATTGACCCTTCACTGGTAGTTGCTATTTGTATTGGGAAATCTCTACATCTCATAACTTTTTCGGAGTGCTCCACCATTATTTTTAAGAAACGTGCCATCGTTTCATTATCGGGGAATATAAATAATAAAATGAGTTGATAAGAATAGTATATATTTCACAGGGGTGTTAAAATATCGAGATATATACGTGGGACCCAAACAGATTGCGGTTATAAACTGCTGTTGAACATCACATATATAGGTAAGTCAACTAATTTTGGCAACATACGAAAACTTCGTTCGGCTGATAGCTGTGACAACAAATTAGTGGTAGAACCATTCCAGAAATTGTCAGTTCCAGCAGGAATCCAATGGCAAATTTGTGAGAGACTGCGACATTAGGTCATAATCATATGCCTTACCTTTGTGATGAAGTAACCGGTTTTCAGGTTACACCACAGATCCCTCGACCTAGTGATAACCTAATCAATGGTTTCTTGGACAGTACCTGCGAATGGGATGCCGGTAACCAATAAGATAAAAGCAAATGCTTCAGACGAAAAATAGCTGCATTTTCACATGAGGTAAAGTGTACGTGTATCATCTAGTGTCATAGTTCTTTTAAACTGGAAACTAGAACCTTTTAAAATCTACAAAACCTTTTTACTAATCATTTGTCTTTTCGGTTGAATTTACGTTTATTAACACGTAATGTGTTTAAAATTTGCTTATGCATTTAATTTATGATTACATTTCGTGACCGGTACGTAGGAAGTCGCTAAGCCATAGCTTAAGTTTTGAGCTTGAAATGATGGCAATAACCCTGATGCAAATCTCGTTGCGCAAACTTTCCGAATATCGGTATGCTGTTTGTTAATTCTTTCCTTACCCGCTAGGTCGGAATGGTCTTAACGCACACTGTGAATCGTTGCGTTTACTGAATTTGGCGTATTTTATATGTTTTGCACGTACTTTGTTATTGGCTATCGGATATGGTTGCGAGGCTTCTTAAGGAGCCGAGCAACAGCTTGCACATATGTCAGCTGTTTGTGTACGTAACTATCGCTTTTAGCCGGTTCAATCCCCGGTGCCGGCTTGAGTTTATCAAACATTGTGCAAAACACAAATTAATGCGCGCATATTACGTTTTTGTTCATATACACTTCTACAAAATTTCTTCATGAACTTTCAGTATTGGTAATTGTATAATACATAATATATTATAAGGGAAGAGCAAATATTGAAATTGGATTGAAAAAAATTTAAGATATCAATAGCTTTTGGCACCGTAATATTTATATATTGCATATATAAAATAAAAATAGCGTCAATTCATTTATAATAATGTAAACAAGATCTAGCGATGATCCGAAAATGACTCTAAACGACGTAAATAAGTCAAATTGCAGTTCTGATTGAAAGTTGCGATTGCATTTTGAAAATCCAGATAAATAGACTTTGGCTAAAGGTTATATAAAATGATTTAAGCTTGCGGCTTGCCTTTCTCGTACAATTTACGTCATAATCTAAATATGAACGCCTTCTAAGTGCCAATCTTTAATTCCATTGCTAGTCCCCATTCGCGTTCACTGCCGACACGATTGCACTGGCTCGTACTGTAGCAATATAATGCATTTTATATGTCAGATCAACAACGGTTGCACCCGAATAAAATTGGATGTAAATTTTGAAAAATCTTGTACTCTTGAAAACGCATATTACTCAATTTAACAAAAATTAAAAACAATATCACAACAATAAAAGTTTGCTTGTTGTTTGTAATTTTCACTTCGGTGTGTATAGTGTGTTGCTTTTGAAGGGGTCAAATGTTACTCAAATTCCGTAAGGGACTACACACGCACGGTCATGCAGCATTCACAGAAAAATATTTTAGTTTCATACAAATAGCTATAAGACACTTTTGTCTCTTACAGCCATTTGTAAGATATTTTAATCTCTTATAGACAACTGTGAGAGACTTTTGTCTCTTACAAATGCCCGAAACAGACACAAATCTCTTACAGCCAGCTAAAACATACTTAAATCTCCCTTTCACCTAGCCGTAACAGATTTTTGTCTCTTTCGGCTAGCTGCAAGAAACTATTGTCTCTTATGACTAGCTATAAGAGACAAATGTCTCGTACTATCCGTAAGGTTTTGAAGTCTCTTACGGTTGGCTTTAAGAGACTTTTGTCTTTAACAGCAATGCATTACAAACTAAAATCTCTTGTAGCTGTCCTTAAGATATTTTTATCTCGTATGGCCAGTCGTTAAATACTGTTGTCTCTTGTGGCCAGCTCTAAAAGACAAAAATCTCTTACAGACGGTTGTAAGAAACTAAAATATCTTACAGTTGTCTATAAGAGATTAAAATATCTTACAAATGGCTATAAGAGACAAAAGTATCTTATAGCTATCTGTATGAAACTAAAATATTATACAGCCAGCCTTAAGAGATATTTGTCTCTTACGGGCGGCTGTA
>JASANE010019968.1:0-153157 GCA_030248225.1 Trileptium ribeirensis | reverse complement strand
GATAGCATATCTCTAAGCATCAAGCAATCAAACATATTATAAGCTACATTAATAATGTGGATTACTATACTGGTCGTCATTAGCTAATAGGTAATCAACTGTAGATATAGCTCAAAGGAATATATTCAGTCACGCTAATCCGGTCGCAAACACCACCACAATTTTACAACAAAAATTAAAAGCAAAATCAAACTAAATTTAGGGTAGGTAATAGGTAAAATTAAAAGTATGCAAATTAGGACAAAATAAAGAAATCAGGCAAAAACAGCTTAAGTAGGGCAGGGAGGGTGTAATAACTGAAAATTTACAAAACCCCGATATTTGGTCTGACGGGGTGTTAGGAAGAATGTCAGGAAAACACCCCCCCCCCCCCCTCGGATAGCCTGTGTAATACCATAATACAAGTTCACGGTTAGTTCGATCTTCTCTATTCCCTAGCTACGTAATTTACCAGTATCTTTCCTCTTGACATTTTCATCTTTCTCCTCTTAACGCTATCCCTTATCTTACTTCCCCAAAACTGCCCAATGTTGTTTTAATGCTACATATTGGGGGTACGGTGGAGGTAGGATTTTATGACCGCTATCGGTATCTAAACCGGGAGGGGATTTGTCACCAAAGATTGTGCGGAACGAGCTGTGGCCAGTAATATACCGGTGGGATGATTGGGTATGGCAAGCGTTCTTTTGATAGTGACTGATATTTTGCGAGGCGGTGCGACTAGTTGTAAGCACTCTTTCGCCAGAAAACTCAGAACCAAAGGCAATAGGAAAAATAGTTATTGCTGGTAAAACAATTAATTACAAAGCACGTACAAGTAATAGCCCCTTCTTTTCAGGTGGCGTTAGTTTCTGGACAACTTAAATTTGACCCTCTTTTGGTTCCGTACTATTTATTTCAGCACTTGCAATTCCTAAAATGATTTCTATTAGGCTTTATGGCTTAGGTTATCTATTTCACTATGAGTGCTCTTGTGAGATTAATACAAGCTATCCGGAGAAGTAATACCCCGTAATTCTATATAATTACCTGAACCTAGGTCCTTAGATTTTAGCTGTTTATTTACCCCTATCTTAATGTACAACGGAGAAAAATGCGCGAGGGTTATATTATGAACTAGCTTGTGACGAGAATACACACCCTAGTTGGAGCTTTGTCTCTCTGAATCCCCGGCACCATAGAAGAATGCCAACGGGTGGTTATGACGATGATGATGATGTAGATTAATGTCAGATCCACGTTGACGACCGGTATAATCGCCAACATGCTACTCCAACAAGACTGTTTTTACGCAACGTAGAAAAGTTCAATTTTGAGCTTTTTCCGAAATCCAGTAAAAGATTAAGCGGCACAGCGAGTGTCCACTGAAAGACTATTCCATGTTGTTGGTCCGCATGATCGAAAGCTGTTGTATGTTCGCAAATGAATGTGAATGCGACGCTCATTTTAAAGTCTATCGGATAAACAGTAGTGTAGTTGGCAGCTCAACAGTTCAGATCCACATCATTGAAAGCATTGGAAGAAAATGCAGGCGACCTTGTAAACAATGCGTTGTCGCAAGGGAAGCCAATTCATTCATAACGACGTAATTCCTTCATAACGGGGTAATTCGGTCAAAACGACGTGTAAGTGTGACAGTACGGGCATCGGTGTGGCCTGGTTTAAGAGGTTCAAGGGACAACAATGGCATGTTGCAATAAATGGAGTTGCAATAATCAAAACGCGAAATAAGGAATGATCGTATGATTGTAGTCGCCGTTTCACGATAAAACCGCTGTCGTATACGCCTAAATTTCAGCTATCTGCCAGGAAGATATTCGGCTCACATTCAGAATATGCCGTCGAAATGCCGGTTCTTGATCAATTGTTACACCAAGAAATTTGATGTTGTCAGCTGGGGATAAGCAATGTCTATCAACCGCTATATGGAATTCAGACACGTCAATGCTGGAATTTTTGTTTATAACCGTGAACATCCATTTCGAAACATTTAATTCTAGGCGATTGCCTCTTAGCCAACATACGGCTGAATCA
This sequence comes from Trileptium ribeirensis, assembly GCA_030248225.1. Lineage (NCBI taxonomy): Eukaryota > Metazoa > Nematoda > Enoplea > Enoplida > Thoracostomopsidae > Trileptium > Trileptium ribeirensis. The sequence goes on along the minus strand of JASANE010019968.1, from coordinate 151,123 downwards.
ATTGTTCGATGAAGTAGCAGGAACTGATATACGTAGGTAGCACTGTCAAACGGGACGTAAAGACATTGCATTCATTACGTTTCTATATATAATTAATAGTATACTAACTCAACTAGGAAACGGCTCATTCCACACGACTGATATCGTCTGGAGATACCGTCAATGATCCAGTGAAATGTATTTGCTGTCCGCTAGAGAATAAATGGAATTGGGATGCAAAAATTACGTGTGGAAAATGCCGTCAAGTCAGCCATCAGAAATGCGTCAAGGTTAGTAGCAATACTATCGCAGATGCTTCTAAGCCCGACTAGAATATAAGATGGTTTTGTCCCCAATGCTTGGAAAACATCGACGAGGGTCTGGCAAAGCTTCATTCTTTTGAACAGCGTCTGGGTAAATTTGAACAAAATCCACAAAATCTGAAAGGCGTTGTTTCACAGTTAGTCAAAAGGCTCGATGATGTAATTTCCAAGGGTCTTTCCCCTCCAGATTTGGTCCTTCTCCTATACTCAGTAATTTTTTAATTTGTTGGTTTTAATAAATCGCACGCACCCAGTAATATTCCTGATGTAATTAAGACCCAGTAATTTTATTTTTTGATGTAGAAATTTTATTCCTACTTCAGTTATAATGTGGACCATCCAATTTGCCGTTGCTAAAGACAAACACTATATACGCGTGATCAGTGTAACAACATCTCTGAATGAGTTGGTAAATATAATTATTAACATTCTTACGTTAAGCAACTGACCCAGCTCATTGTTTTTACGAAACCATTGCATTGGGTTGTCTTCGTTTTCCCAAGTTACAATCGAGTACTCCCCACGTCTGATAGATTCAGCCAATTGATTCCGATTCTTGTACGGGAACCTATAGTTTAATGCATCTTGGGTTTGCTTGACAATATTTGACTTGATGCATTGCATTACAGTGACTAGGGACACAGTCCACGGAATTAGCAGCAAAGTAATCGATAAAATGTTCATTTAAAACATTTTGGAGCGCCCAAAATGAAAATCATGCCATAGTCGAAAGAAATAATCGATAGCAAACGCGAATCTGGAGCAGCTTCTAAGACACCGTTTAGATGTATTAAATCCGTTGCTGATCGAACAATTATTGCATTGACCAGTGCGTAAATCATCATAACAAGCGCACACGCTCGACTCAGTAATGGTTTTTAAAAATTTATCAGTATTGCTAATGTCATAACATGATGAAATCTTTCGTCTATAGTGAAGTTTGTTTAAAGCTATGATAACTAGTGTAAAAAGTATTGTTGGGGCTAATACGAACCAAACATGCGGTTCAAATACCCGATACATCAGCATTGGTTGAACTTTAGTTGATGGATTGACCAGAATACCAAATATTGCGTAAAAGGCAGGCAGGAGGTGTAATGTAATATCGTTTCGGTTGATCTGGAACAATGTTCGTGTATGGATTAGAACACGTTATATTACCATCAGATATAAGCTTTGCGATAGTTTTTGCTGAATACCAGCAGCGAAACTGAATAAACTCGATTGAGATGTTGGAATAATCGATGATCAGTTGATTAGTTCAGGAAGGAATCCAGGTCTGGCGCAGCGATTACTGTTAGTCAGTAGATGTTTTTCATTTAGCCGACGAGTGTGACATTTATAAAAATACGGTAATGTAGAACAGATGGAAGTTTTATCAGCATTTCTGTGCTTAACACCAGCGAACCAAGTATTTTAATTAATAAACAATAATGACATTTCAAAATATTAATTTAGCTTTATAACTAAAGATTATAACGATATAGATTATGGTATTATTATGATAAAGATTATAATTATATAGAACAATAAATCACCATTAAAAACTAGTTATTATGACCTAGTTGCGATTAATCACAACGCATATACGTATCTTTTTAGCGACATTAATTTCTTACATATTCGCAACAGGTTGCACGTTTAGTTTTGAGTCCTTTTCATTGATACCATAATCTATATCGTTATAATCTTTAGTTATAAAGCTAAATTAATATTTTGAAATGTCATTATTGTTTATTAATTAAAATACTTGGTTCGCTGGTGTTAACACAGAAATGCTGATAAAATTTCAGTCTGTTCTACATTACCGTATTTTTATAAATGTCACACTCGTTTCGGCTAAATGAAAAATTCATATTACTGACTAACAGTAATCGCTGCGCCAGACCGATTTGTTCCTGAACTAATCAACTGATCATCGATTATTCCAATTCAATCGAGTTTTTATTAGTTTCGCTGCTGGTATTCAGCAAAAACTTATCGCAAACTTATATCTGATGGTAATATAACGTGCCTTCTACACCGAACATTGTTCCAGTGCAAACCGAAACGATATTACATTACACCTCCTGCCTGCTTTTTACGCAAAAAGTTGGAGTCTCAAATCCATCAACTAAAGTTACAAACCAATGATGTATCGGGTATTTGAAATTTCGTGGTTCGTATCAGCCCAACAATACTTTTTACACTAGTTTAACATTTAAACAAACTTCACTATAGACGAAAACTTCATCATGTTATGACGTTAGCAATACTGATAAATTTATTGAAAACCATTCTGAGTGAGAACGTGTGCGTGTTATGATGATTTACGCTGCATTAAAAAATGCAATAATTGTTCGACACGGCAACGGATTTAATTGTTACGTCTAAACATAGGTATTCTAGGAAAAAAGCTGCTCCAGTCGGTCTTTTTCAAGTATGGCATCATTTTCATTTTGGGCGCTACCCAAAATGTTTTAAATGAAAACATTTGTCGATTTGCTTTGCTGCAAAACGTGTCCCATCACTGTATCGATGCGTGAGTCAAATATGTTGTCGAGCAAAAATGCCAAGAATGCATTAAAGGTTCAAATCAAAATCGAGATCAGCTGGTGCGCGTCAGACGTGGGGAGTACTCGATTGTAACTTGGGAAAACGAAGACAACCCCGAATGCAAATCGTTTTCGTGGAGGCAATGAGCTGGGTAGGGTGTTGAATTAAGAATCCTTTAATAATTATATTTTACAACTCGTCCGATGCTGTTACAGTAATACACACCTTTTCTTGGTGCTGTGTCTTAGGACGGCAAATTGGATGGTCCCACCGTTTTGGAAGTGAATTTCTACATCAAAAAGACAAAACTGCTGGGTCTTAATTACATAGGGGAATACTACTGGGTGCGTGCGATTACTCAAAACCGACAAATTAAAAAATTACTGTAGTAGGAGAAGGACCAAACCCTACACATCATGGGGGTCTGAGCTCGTGGTGCTGAAACAACGCCTTTCCCTCATTTTTGGGAATTTTTTGTTCAAATTTACCCAGACGCTGTTGTTTTGCCGGGACCCCTCGTCAATGTTTCCAAGCATTGGGGACAAAACCCCTTATATTCTAGTCGGGCTTAGAAGCATCTGCGATTCTACGTTCTTGACGCATTTCTGATGTGGGCTCCGACGGCATTTTCCACACATTTTTGCATAAAATTCCATTTCTCTCGACGGACGGCAAAAAACATTTTCACTGGAACATTGACGAGTTATCTCCAGACAAATTATCAGTCGTGTGGTTAGTATACTATTAATTATATATAGAAACGTAATGAATGCAATGTATTTACGTACCGGGGTTTGGCACGGTGCTACCTCGTATATCAGTTCCTGCTATTTCATCGAACAATTGATTCAGCCGTATGTCCACTAAGAGGCAATCGCCTGCAAAATTAAATGTTTGGATGTGAACAAAAATTCCAGCATTGACGTGTAAATTCCATATAGCGGTTGATGAGACATTTCTTATCCCCAGCTGACAACAGTCAAATTTCTTGGTGTAACAATAAACCGGCATTTCGACGGCATATTCTGAATGTGAGCCGAATATCTTTCCTGGCAGATAGCTGAAATTTAGGCGTCTACGACAGCGGTTTTATCGTGAAAATAGGCAGACTACAATCATACGATCATTCCTTATTTCGGTTTTTTGATTATTGCAACTCCATTTATTGCAACATGCCATTGTTGTCCCTTGAACCTCTTAAACCGGCAGCACCCAATCCGTATCTCACACTTACACGTCGTTTTGACGGACTACCCATTATAAAAGGAATTACGTCGTTATGAATGAATTGGCTCTCCCCCTTTTCGACAACGCATTGTTTACAAGGTCGCCTGCATTTCTTTTCCAATGTTCAATGATGGATCTCAAACTATTGAGCTGCCAACTACACTACTGTTTATCAATATTTTTAAAATGACGTCGCGCATTCGCTCATTTGCCGACATTACAACAGCTTTCGATCATGCGGACCGACGACATGGAATAGTCTTTCAGTGGACACTCGCTGTGCCGCTTAATCTTTCCTGTGAATTTCGGAAAAAGCTCAAAATTGAACTTTTCTACGTTGCGTAAAAACAGTCTTGTTGGAGTAGCATGTGCACAATTCTACCGGTCGTCAACGTGGTGCTAAATTTAAATCTGCGTCGTCGTCGTGGTCATGACCCACCCCGTTGGCATTCTTCCTATGGTGCCCCGGGGGAGACGAAGCTCCAACTGCCAGGTGTGTCCTCGTCCGCAAGACCCAGTTCCGTAATATAACCCTCCGCCGCATTTTTACATTTGTACATTAAGATAGGGGTAAATAAACAGCCTAAAATCTAGGGACCTAGGTTCAGGTAATTATATAGAATTACGGTACTCTCCGGATAGCTTGCATTAATCTCACAAGCACATAGTGAAATGCATGACCTAACCATAAAGCCTAATAAAAATCATTTTTAGGAATTCGAGTGTGAAAAGTGTGGTGGTACGGAACCAAAAGAGTCAAATTAAGTTGTCCGGAGCTGAGCGCCACTGAAAAGAAGGGGCTATTAGCTTGGCTCGTGTTTTGTAGTCGGACCCAAGAGCCATGAAGCTATTTTTCTCTCCCTCCTCTCCTCCGCGCAAAAGAGCCCCTCGCCGCCGCCTCGCAAGTATCAGTCACTATCAAAAGAACGCTTGCCGGTGTTCCGATGCGTCCCCACCGGTATCCTGTGCTCGCAGCTGCTCCGCAGTTTCCTGGCAAATCCCCCTCCCGGTTTTGACCGATAGGCGTCATCGGGAGATCCTACCTCCACCGTACCCCGAATATGTAGCATTAAAACAACATTGAGCAGTTTTGGGGGAAGTAGGATAAGGGATAGCGTTAAGAGGAGAAAGATGAAAATGTCAAGAGGAAAGATACTGGTAAATTACGTAGCTAGGGGAATGAGAGATCAAACCTAACCGTGAACTTGTATTATGGTGTACACACTATTACAAGGGGGGGTGTTTTCCTGACATTCTTCCTAACACCCCGTAGGACCCAAATATCGGGGTTTTGTAAATTTTCAGTTATTTTACACCCTCCCTGCCCTCTTTAAGCTGTTTTTTGTGATTTATTTTATTTTGTCCTAATTTGCATACTTTTTTAATTTTTACCTATTACCTACTAAATTTAGTTTTGGCAATTTTTCCTTTTAATTTTTGTTGTAAGAAAATTGTGAGTAGGTATTTGCCCGACCCGGATTAGCGTGACCTTGAGCTATATCTACAGTTGATTACCCTATTCAGGTATAGTAATCCACATTATTAATGTAGCTTATAATATGTTTGATTGCTTGATGCTTAGAGATATGCTATCGTAGGATTGGGTCACAGGTCGCGCAGCTTCCTAAATCTTTGAGATCATAGCCAGAGTATTGTATTTTTACGTGGACACACGTTCGCGAACAATGAACGCGTAGTTAATATCCTTTTAGCATTAACGTAGTGTTAGGACATATATGTGTATTCGCGAACAGCTTGATCTCAACAGTACTTTACGTTCGGGAACAATTTTTTGCATAAGAAAGCTCGGTCTGTTCGCACACAGAGTTTCAAGAATTGTATACATCATAGAACTGTTTGCGAACCGATCACACGGTTAAGAATATCTATTGTGTTAGCATAACGAAATATTTCAAAATGTAAGAGCCTAATTTGGCGTTTCGGAACGGAGTTATGGTGAAAGTGTAAAAAGGTGCATTGTGTTAGCTAACGTAACTTAAACGTTTTTGTAATTAGATCTAAGCGTTCGCAGAGCGAAAAAGTTTGGAAATAACGTTAGGCTATTGTAACTATTAGTTTGTTCTCTAACAACGTTCATGATGTAAAAAGAGGATGGTAGCCGGCGCAGCTTAAGTTTACTCATGCATAACTGGAGTCAGGAGTGGTTTTTCTGCAGTTGGTCAGTTTGTATGTTTGCTACTACATTTATTACCCCGTATTGAAAGCATGAGTGATCCCGACTCGGATAGAACACCCTACCTTACGGTTGAAAGTCTTACGCTCCAATAATTGAGGCACTTGTGTATACGTAATGATATTGTATGTGTATACGTATTTATCAGGATGATGATGATGATGATTTGGGTGTGTTGTTGGAGCGCCTTGCTGGATATTCAAAATCGGTTATTGCTGCGAACGCTGAAGAAGATCTAGCAGAACGGGATACCGTCAGAAACGATTTTGATATGTCATTGGACTGGAGTCAGAACCAGAAACTTTGCGAAGCTGATAGCTGTTGGGATCAAGCCATTGGATTTGAAAGCACGGACGATAATTTCGGTGCTCAAGGTATATCTGTCTTTAACTGAAATAGAGTTCTATGTCATTTCAAATGCCTGTTGCATGACAGTAACAATAGGGTGTGCGAAAAATTTTTAAATAAGAAAAGCTCGTAAAACCTGGATGGGTTATAATATATATTTTTATACATTTCATCGTATTCATTTAATTAAGTGCTGTGCAATTTTCGAGGATAACCTGGATTTTTCCGTTAACTTGAAATGAATATATAATTTCTAATTTATTAGTTTTTAGACAAATTTGATCGGATATGGGCGGAATTTTTTTCAGTTCACTGTGAACCACCTGTTCAGAAATATATACACGTTTTATCCATTGTATTCTTTGATGTGAAATATGGTTCGATTTTTGTTTTTATGCGTCGAAATTTTTTGTTACACCTACCAAGCGTGCAGCCGGTTATTAATATTGCTGTTGTTGTGATGGACATATTTGCTTTGGCAGGGATAACAGCAAAACGGTGTTTTAACGGTGTTGATGTAAATTGAATATTAAATTGATTCAAGAGTAAGGTACGTTCAAAGATGCCAATCAGCGTATTACTCGCTACAAAACCGTGCTTATATATGCATGTTCCGCATCTTCAAGCAAACATCTTTGTGTCGCACATGGAAGCATCATCAAACATTTAACTGCAACGGTTAAAATACGTATACTGTTGCGAATTTAGTCATCTTTGCAATTATATCCTCACTAGTGTGCCAGCGCTAAGAACTATAGTTATGATTCAAGGGCTAAGGAACATTAAATTTTTCTGATTCTTCCGTACTTCAATGCGTGGAAAAGATAGAATAAATTCTTTCGTAGAGTAAAATGGTTTATTTTGAATTAATTTTTGTAAGTAGTGTGCTAAATGATGGATGTAACATGAAAAATTTATATCTTTGATTCATATATGTTTACCGTCGGTATTGTATTCTTGAAACGCGTTGTATGTAATTTAAAATCCTTTATATTCAGCGATATTCGGCATTGCTTTAAACATTTCATAACTACTTTGGTTTTCAACTAATTTTTTTGATTAGTTCAACGGCTTTTCATCACAAATGTCGAAATAGAACGCGAGGCTGGAACAATAAGCTTAGGACCTCAGTTAACCGTTTTTACGACCATTATTTTCTCAAATTTGTGTTAATTTCTTGGTATGGAGAACAAAGTTAGTATTGCGCTTGCCTGAATTATATTTTCCTACCCATGGAGTGGATTATTCCACATTTTATAATAGCATGAAGTTGAATTTTTCGAGAGGCTGATGGCACAAGAATTTTGAGTCTCCTGTTATGATTATATTTTTTATTTATACTCTACTTATCTGTTTAGTTTGATTTATAATCTATTTAAATGGGTTATCTAATCTAAAAAAATATAAACGAATGACGGAATGTATCAGTTAGGTTGTATGAGTTTTCCTTAGGTTTTTTCGTTAAAATCAGCACTATCAGATTCATTCTAATTAATGGTAGTTATATAGGAAAATTTCAAAATGATGAAACGCTATTTCATATGACAAAATTACAATACATTTTTCTTTTTTAAACGAAAATTAAATAAGTATTCCTTTTTGCTCATCAGAACTATCAAATCAATCGGCACAAACAATCCAGCTCGATGACGTAGTTTCCTTTGCATTTTGTGATATTATCGCATTATTGACTAAGCGCTCACTCGTGGGTACACCCGTGATGCATAATAATCGTTTTGTAAAATTATTATCATATTTTATTTACTGGCTTTCCCACTGAGGAGGGCTTTGAAATCTGCATTATTATTGTATATTTACTGTGGTGAATCCGTTATTTATGTTATTTTCGCGTGTTCAGTTCCCCAGTTCGACCTGGGAGAGACCGAATTTGTCGCCCTCCAGGGGGCTCCAGTTGGGTTCCCCTAGTATTTTGGAGGCAATTTGGGAAAACTAGTCTTATATGACAGAATTTGGAGGCAAAAAGCACGTAAAGTTTATTGTTGGCCCAGTATTTACATCCATCGTAAGGTACGTTGTTAACAAGTAGCTGTTTGGATCTGCAGTATCTGTTGGATACATCCCGCAGCCACATCCTGCAATTCAAAAGTTATTAAGACGTTAACAAGTCAGAAAAATATTTATAACGTAGTAAGGCATTGTACAAATCATTGGTTTGCTTTAAATTTCAGACTCTTACCGTGATTCAAAGAATATGGCGTCAACGGTTGATAAAGGTGACACTATATACGATCATCTAAATGATTTTAATGTTCAACGGGAAAAGCGGATCCGTGATATTGATACTCAATATAATTTTCCAAAAGATCGTCAGAAAGGTATTCATGCTACTACCATTTGGCCTGATGTTAAGAGATTCTGGTGGCCTGAATTAATGTTTATATTTCACATTGTTTGGCTATCGAGATAATGTTATTTCGTTCAAAAGTGGAAAATTAGTGTTTCCAATATGCAACTATAAGGATCTTCCATTATCAAAAACCGTTGATTAATTTGTTGAATATTCAGTCTGCGTTGGTCCATTTTAGGTGTATAGACATGGACTGTTCTTTTGGCAAGCCAGTTCATGATCGGCGATATAGCATTAGTTTGCTGACAGTGTACAAACTACGATTACCAATCACGTTTTTCTCTTATGCTGTAATACACAAATAGATCGTGAACATAGATGTCCGATTCAGTATGTCATTTGATGAACACGGACAAACGTGCGGAACGAAGAAATGAGCGCCTACTTAAATTCAATTGGTATGTCACAGAGCCCATGTTCGCGTTAACAGAACATGCAAATACTAATGACAGAGATGTGAACCCGAATTTTTGCACGATTCTGTTCGTGATTTTGGCAAACGAATTACCGTGGCGCACGCACCTAAAGTTGATCCGCGCATAAAAGACCCTTTATCAAAAATGAATTATTTGAATTTATAAAAACAGGAAAACTGTTTTTAAAAATGCGTTGGGACTCTGTACAACACACTATATATGCACAAGATAATGCAGTCATGTGCATGAAATAGATAGTTTAGTAGATTATCCTTGTTACAACTATTCAGATTTTTTCGTTTATTTCCTATCAAGTTTTGCTGAAAGTTGTTTTCCATTACTTTTCGTTCTCGTTGTTCGTTTTTATATATAAGGTCAACTTCGTACCGTTATTGTATATCTTGCCAAACTAATAAACTAGAGTGATGCCGCGGAACCAAGTATTTTAGTTGAGCTTCTTGTCACTCACAAATACTGCGGCTCATTTGCTAATATTGTGCTCAAGCATAGATAAAGCTATAACGTCATGCGTTCAAACGGCGTTTTGAACATGATGCAAAATATGTTTGTATCTATGCCATTTAGGCTACCTGTGATATGCTATAGTGTTAGCCAGAGATGAAGCGCAAAATAGTGGATAAAAATTACTCAAAATCTTGATTTTGGAGTAGTGAAATTCAGTTCACTTAGCGGCTTCCTGGATTTAGAGGTTTTCTGGATTTGTATACGAATATACCTGCTATAACTTATCAATTTCGATGAACGTTTCAACCATAGTGAACATTTATAAATTGTGTTACTATGGCACCACTTCGTAAACGTGCTGTTGCTATAAGCAATCGCGCAACGGCGAAATACGGCTTTCCTGTTTTGAAATATATAATATATATTATATTCATTATCACTGTCTTAGCTTTACACTACGACAAATCTGCAAATTAATCAGACACCGGGTCTGTACATATGCAAATATTGTAGCTCCAAGTCTGATATTATTGCTATAAAGAAATTTTCTCCATCGCAAACCCAGGCAAACGAGATTTTTGCATATGACGATAAAGTATTCGAATTAGCCAACAGAGCAGATAACAGTAATGAGCCACAGTTCTCGTCTACAATCGACATTTTTGTAATAAAATTGATGAAATAAACAATAAAAAATTGCGACAAGTTCCAGCGACATTAATACGCCGGCTTCGTCGCTAACTCATGGTAGCTACTCAGCCAATACGGCGGCACGTACCCACCACGACCGCCTGTTCAAATTCGGCAAATCGGCTGCAGTTATGGCTTTGCAGTCCATCCAAACGATCAGTTATAATTTCAAAAGTCGCCGATGCCCCCAATATGCAAGCTCTCTGCGACTTAAGGAGTTCTGTAAAAACATCAAGCCCTGATTTATCGATAAGATATCAAATGGTAAATTCCTGATTAGCGGTAACATGTTATTGGAGAGTTCCTAACCAATTGGGCACTAGATGCCTTTGGTGGTAACGCAACGTATCGCGTTTATACTATGATGGAACATCATCTAATATTCATCAAAATTACGGCCTGGAGCGCCTACCAATCAGGCTCCGCCAATGACTAACGCAGTGTTAAAACACATGGAACGTGATAACCTATTCGATGTAATCAAACGAGAAATCCAATCAGAATACCCGTCGGCAAACAATTGTTTTACTGAGATCAAGTTGCCTGGCAGAAATAGACTGCGTCTCATAAAATAGAGCCTATCTCCAAGTGATTTTTGAAAATCTACAAATGCGGTGCTAACATCGGCCTTATCTTTTATGGTGCGGAGAGATGGGAGCTCAAACCTCTGTATTGTGTCAATCGTTAACAATTTGATCATGCATTTACCTTGTGTCGCTCTTCGCGGTGTTGCATTAATTTCGGAGAACAGCTCCCGATGCACCAGTGATCCTAAATGTTGCTACTGTGGAGAAAATCACATGTTGAACAGCACTCGCGCTGCGTTATATACCGACAGCGTTCGATAATTGCCGTTACTCCACAATGTTAATGTTTTGGCTAGCGATGAGGTTTAACTACCAATATTGACAGCCTTAAACTGAATCTCAGCAGTGTTAACACCCGATCTGGTAATTATTTCTGAAACATTTTTAACGGACATTGTGCCCGATTTAGCAGTAGCATTACCTGTGTATGAGCTGTTACGCATGGATCCGCCAAGCTATGGTGACGGACTCATAATATATTACTATAATTCATTACACATCAATCGAAAAAATAATAAATGGAAAACCCCTCTACGAAACAATATGGTTCGACTTAACCAGTGGCGCTGCTCATCTAATAGTTGGAGCAGCATGTAGATCTTTACCAGCAGGCTAGGATCTGTTGGACAATATAACTGACAAAATCAATACCCATCCTGCCAGAACAAATATCTTTGTAGTATTGGCGATCTTAACCGACACTCAAACGAATGATGCCCAAACTCGATAGAAACTATGGTGGACATCAAATAGTATATTTTGCAGCTACTAACATTCTGATCATATTGCAACCGAACTAACAAGAATTCAGCCTACCAGTACTCGAACGCTTTTTGATCTAGTGTTGATCACTCATCCAACGGTTGTATCAGTTTCATCTGTGAAGTCCCAGTTGGTCTATCAAAAACACATGACTATTGTCGTTAGGATAAACGGATTTGCTCAAAATGATCGCATAATGATGTTAAATCACGTGTGTTAATATTCCTCGATTTGACGGCTGCCTTTGATCCAATACCGCACGACGGTATCAGAGTAAAACTTCCCTCTCACAGCATCAAACTCTGTCGAACTATTTGAGCTACGAAACTCAGTTTGTGTTGTTGAACAATTTATCCTCTGAGGTCAGTCAAATTCCACACCGCAGTTGTTTAGCTCCCAGTTTATTCCTAATATATGTCAGTGACATGCCTAACGAGGTCAAAAATGACCTACAAACTGCAAAATCAATACCCTAATATATACCGATGACACAGTGATCTCCTGTAGCGCGCTTGGCCCACAAATTGCTGCTGCTGTTACTCATCAGCTCTTATGTCGCTGAGCAAATGGGCAACTAAATGGGGCATGAACTTCAACCCCAACAAGTCAGAGTCAATGATGTTCTCCAGAACTCATCAACACTTATATCAGTGCACTGTTCCCCTATAGCGGTCAGATTAAACAACACTGAACTGAAGATGGTGACTTGGCATACGCATTTGGAAGTCACTCTTACAAACGATTTAAGATGAAAGTACGGCTAATTCTAAATATACCTTACATGGATGATGTAAATGATACTTATTACCTGAAAGCAAATATCGATAAACTCTTTTTACGTCGAAATTGTTCACTGGCTTGCTTCGGTTATAAACTATTACATTCACTAGTCCCAAATATGTTACATGACTACATGCCACAGCTCAATAACTTATAATATTCGGCGCTCACTCCTTGAGCTTGCTCCGTACATTCGTGCACCAGCATCAGCTTACATGCGTTCGGCAATCAATTATTCCATTACTTTACTTAATATATTGAGAGTCGATATTATATACGTCGAGCTCACTAGCTGATTTTCGAAAATTGCTATACACTTGGAAAAAATCAGAAGAATTTTGCAATTTTCACTCATGAAGATTCGAAGTCACGAATACATAATTATGAAAGAAAGCTCATAGACTAGGTTAATTCGATCAACGGCCTTTATAGTCACGACTGTTCACAAGCTACATGTCTTGTAAAAAACTGAATTTAGTTGCATGCTTTTAAAATAATTGAAGTTATTATAATAGTTTTCTGTTCGTTTAAATAAACTGGCTTCACTAACTTGGGGGTAGGGGCTTGTCATTTTTCTTTGTCACCCCTTCAGAAAAGCGGCCATCCCTGCTTCGTATCCTCACGTAAAATTTTGGGCTACCATTGGCAAAATTTTTAGCGGTCCCCTCTCCCGGTAAAAGCATCCCAGTTGACATAAAATTTGTTATTTTTACAAAAAACCTTTCTGAAGATAAAAATTCGATTAAATTCGTTGAAAGGTTTCTTTTAACCGCAGTTTCTGAGACGTGTTTACGCAGTTTCTAAGACTATTTAACAATCTTTGTCCCTGAATTTTGAAAATTTTTATAATTCGAAGCCAACTTGTTCAACCAGAGGCCTCAGTTCGAGCCCTCTGTCAACCCCTGTCCGAACCGGTGGAGGAGGGCTTGGATCGTGCCACTTGAGGTAACATTTTAAGCAAATGGAGAAGTCAGTTTACTGTATATAATGCATGCTAACTTATCAATGACTCACTGGAACCGAAATTAGCGGGATCGGGACTGCAAATTTTGGCTAAACATGGAACCGGTACCTGGACTTATCCGTAATGTTATTGTTACAAGGAAGTATTAATTTGCCTCTTGTTTGTTGGGGAGGCATATATGTTAAACATGTTGGTTTCTAGGATTTTAGGTTAATATTATGAACAACTACTTCAAGATTAACAGAAAAATCAAGATAATCTCAAATTTTCTAGCCTGCACCACAGAACCAAAACGCAAATTATTTTTAAAAATTTTCAGTCAATGACGTTCACCTACGTCAATCTATGAAAAAAACTCATTTTCAAGATGCGTGTAACAGTAATGGTTTGTGTATCTTGGAACTAATTGAAAATACGTATTTAACAGATGTCATAAGATTTTGCAGTTTTTCGACACCTTCGCATGCCGTAACTTAGTAAGTAGGCGCCAAATTTTCCACAGTCATGTAAAGAAACCACTAATGTGCCTTAATTCTATACTTTAAATAGGACTCTGGAAGCTCCGGCTGGAACCTCAAAATAGGCAGTGAACACGGACTAACCACTTTCGTCCAGTTTTCCCCTCGCTATGCTAATTACAAGATATTAATTTACAGCAATGTTAAATACTCGAAATTGCTATGTTGTTGGTCTTACGAGCATATCAGAATTTATGATATATACAATTCAGGCATTACTTATTTGCCGCAAGATACTAAGCAGGAAAAGTTAGGCTATAGCTTTTACAACAGCTAATAAATTCTGGACTACGGAGTACTATAAAAATGATAAACTTGTTGTAGTTTGATGGGTTCTGTTTCTGTGCCTTAAAAATGTTTAGTCGAGAAATGTGTGTTGGAAAATTAAAAGAGCTAATTAAAAATAATTGAAGAAACACAAAAGCAGAACGTTTTTCGTTTTTACGTTGTACAAATAGCACTAAGAATATTATTGCATTTTTGTTTAGTTTCGTCAGCTAATTTTGATTATGGAATGAAAAATTTTTATTACAAATTTCCGCCATACAAACATCCAAAAGGCATGAAGTCGGAACTTCGATCCTGGTAAAAATTTGCCGGAACCGGAATTCCGGTTTGTTCCTGTAGCATGCATACTTATAGGTTTTTGGGGCCAAAGTACAACAATATAGATTTTGATTAGGTGTTTTTATTCATAGTTTCGATGCCTTAAAAATGTTTAGTCGAGAAATGTGTGTTGGAAAATTAAAAGAGCTAATTAAAAATAATTGAAGAAACACAAAAGCAGAACGTTTTTCGTTTTTACGTTGTACAAATAGCACTAAGAATATTATTGCATTTTTGTTTAGTTTCGTCAGCTAATTTTGATTATGGAATGAAAAACTTTTATTACAAATTTCCGCCATACAAACATCCAAAAGGCATGAAGTCGGAACTTCGATCCTGGTAAAAATTTGCCGGAACCGGAATTCCGGTTTGTTCCTGTAGCATGCATACTTATAGGTTTTTGGGGCCAAAGTACAACAATATAGATTTTGATTAGGTGTTTTTATTCATAGTTTCGATGAAAGATAGCAAAATTTTCACTGTAATTATATATTTACTGCATATGTATTTAGTAATAGAGATGAAAGTATATTGGATTTAGACAAAAAATGCCTTCCAATATACACCATTGCGTACACTGCGTCAAATTGAATGTGCTTACAACGCGTGGAGCATAAAATACATACTTTCGCTCTGTCTCCAGTCGCCTCCCTTTACTACACATACGTTTGTTACATGTTTTTCTGTAGGAAACTTAAAATTATTGGTTTATATGGTTCTAAGAGAAAATAATAGAAGGTAATTTTCTGATCAGTTGTCAGAGACACTGCTTAGCTTAGCGTTGGGCAACCAATGCCTGTCAAATAGATGATAATGATGATAACTTTCTAGTCAGAATGCTGTAAATGAGACAAACTATGATACTGCTCGCACAGTTTCAATAAATACAGTTCATTGCCAAGAACGTAGTTTCTGGCTGCGTTGCAGATAACGTTACCTTACTTCAATGTAGACTGATTTACAAAGTTTATAAGCGAAGTGGCTATCGCTTGACGCAATTTATGTTAGCCAAGTTTACGTTAAGTACTTTTACGTAATTGATACTCTGTGACCGAGTTGCACCGGTTTATTTCGAACGCACACCGCAGACTTCTGAATGTGCAAAATAGCTGCTACAAGCATCGACTTGGCTTTGTTTTGTTAACAAACTCCTGCAGGTTAAGACGAAAAATTCCTACTGAGATTATACGCACTACTTACGTTTCACACGGCAAATTGCTGAGGTAGTCCTTATCTTGCTTGGTTATATTGGAACTTGATCATTGTATTCATATATTACATAATATGTTTGGACCACAGATGAAGCAAAAATATGGAAAATTTCAAACAAAATTTTTTAACATAAATTCAGGTTCCGGTATGGTTTTTGCCCTTTGCCTTAACCGCAACGGGAACACAATTTTCGCCGGAACCGGAATTCCGGTTACACCCTGATATATAATAATGTGTAGATCTGTTTCTGTATCGTATCATAGATTCGGCAAAATCACCTCACCCAGCAGCTCCGTCAGAGTTCACTGTCGGAACTAAAATAAAACAGGAAGTCGTCGATTTGATTGATGAAGATGAGGAATCGCCGACGTCTGCTGGTGCAGCGCGTTCGTCAAATACTTTTGGTGCTTCTGGGTCCAATTGTCGTCAAAACATTGTGCCGAACGAGCCAATTCACTCTGGGCATTCTGATGCGGCATTTGACGATAGCGGTTGTTCGAAACTCAAAGAAGCCTTGGGTAGGGTATTGAGACTGTATGCACTGTTTTATTCGTTTTTGGTGGGGATTAAAAACCAGAAAATTTGCCTCTTTGAAGACATCTTTTGAATTTCAGTTTTTGATTTTATATTTTGCACGGTTTGAGTTTATGTGGATACATCCATCTACATTTTGTTAAGTTTCCATCGTCTACCGTAAAATGAATTTGAGACGTTAAGTCAACTTGCCCTTCTCATGAAGCAGAGTGGAATAAAGTACAAAAAAAATCAAAATCAATTTAATAAATCTTATCAAAGTAAAGCTTGTCTGTATATTGTGTATATAGCTTTATGCGTGAGTCCACTTTAGGTGCGTACGTTTGGGTTTTTATTTTGTCAAGTCAGTTCACGATCGTAAACGAGATGAATGTATGCGAATAAAGATTTCCCTTATGTATGCGAACAAATATTTGTGTAATAACATCACATAGATGCTGTTCGGATTTGCTATTTAGCATCGCATTTTGCTGACCGCTTACAATCGTTTGTTTTGCGTATACTACAATACACACATAGATCGGAACGTAACTGTTCGATTCAACGTGTCAATGGGTGAACGCGGATAACCGGGGAAAATGGAGATATGTGCGCGTACGCAAAGTCAATTCGTACTTCTTAGAGCCCTTGTTCGCGTTCACTAAAATGCGAATACCGATGACAGACATATGAATGGGAACGATGTAGTTTATGATTTTGATAAAAGAACAACCATGGTATACGAATCTAAAGTGAACTCACGCATTATGACTAACTGAATAAAGAATGTTTCAAGTTATAGCTAATTTATTGTTGGCAATTATACTTTTATCCTTATGATGGTTTGTATAGTGTGAGCCTGCATCAAGATACAAAGCAATATTTTATCCAAAATTGTCTTGGCTGTATTAACAACTGGGCTCTCCATTCGCTGAAAATTTTGCCAGGGTCCCCCATGGTTCCGAACCGGGGGCGCCCGATTTTGCCAGGGGCATTTTGCCAAGAGAAAAACGGCTAAAAATTGTGTCACAAAACGCTTTTAATGTGGAGAAAAAGCGATTTTGAAGCAAATTTTGACAAAATTTGCGAAATTTTTGGTGTCAGAACGGAATTATAGTACAGAGATCAAATTTTATGTACTTTGGACCGATTGGAAACAAAAAAATATCAAAAGGCGGTGCACCGTGGGGAGTCCAAAATTTTGCCAGGGGGCACCTGTTCTGAACCAGGGGGAACCGAAAAATGCCAGTCCCCAATTTGGAGAGCCCAGAACGAAAAGCCGTTTGTTTTATTGACAGATATACTTTTGTTTAACCAATACTTAAATACGTATTGGTCAGGAAATAACCAGATTTCCAGTTCCTGCAAGTTTTTGCCACAATGGAAGTTCCTGTTTCATGCTTTCACAATGTCTGAATGCTGAAATAATGTTAGCGCATTTAAATTTTCAGAACGTAGTGGAAATTGTGTGTTGCAGGGGTGAAATCTTAATTGTGAAATTAAATTTAAATTGTGTGTGCCTGATCGGCCATAACTCGAGAACGCCTGAACCGATTTTCATGATCTTGGGCTCATTCGAACCGGCATAGGCGATTTACCCTGACCTTTTTTTGATTTGGAGTCTGGTTCCGGGTGCACGGGTCATAATGTGGGTTTTTTGGCCCCATTTTAGTACCCTTCACGGAAGCAATGTTATTTTTATCTTAACTATCGATTTTTTTCCATGGATGGTTTTATTTCATAGTAACATGATAAATACCGATGGGTCTTTTTTGTTTTTTGATTAAGGCTCCGTTTATGGATTTATGGGGTTTGAGGTACGGTGGTATGGCGCCCCAATGGTTCCTCGACCCAAAATTTGAAAATTTGTTCTGACGTCTTGGGCGGCTGATAAGTTGTACTTGGGGGTTTTCGGGCATGGGAAACTCATTGCCGGTGCCGGTTTTGCTCTGCGACCCATGGTTCCATGGGTACGGGGGTATGACGCACCATGGTTCGGGGTCAGAGGTCAAAATGAGAGGTTTTAGTACTCTTCACGGAAGTAAGGTTAAGGCTCCGGTTTTGGAGTTATGGAGGTTGAGGTATGGCACCCATATAGTTCCTCGTCCCAAAATTAGAAAATTTGTTCTGACTTCCTGGGCGGCTGAAAAGTTTCACTTGGGAGTTTTCGGGCATGGAAAACTCATTGCTGGTGCTGCTTTTGCTCTGCGACCCATGGTTCTATATATAGCATCGACGAATGCTATCGAGAGCTGACTTGATGTGCACGCAAAAGGATTAGGTGTACCTATGCTTCACTACGTTCTGTAATCTCGATAGATTTACTAGTTATAGCTTCAATATATTATTAAATTTTGTTCTTTTTATTGATGCTTAAGTCTGCTGAGATGTTACTTTTCGCGGGTAACTATTTCAACTGTGTGGATTAAATTAGCTTTATTCTAATTAGCAGTTTGCACTATGTTGTCTTTGTAATTATACGATAACGAAATGAAGTTTCCATTGGTCACGTATTTCGGTGTATCGGTTGTGTTTTCATGTATCGTTTTGCTTATTAGTATCATTTTGCTTAGCTGGTTTATTGAAACTTGCTAGCAACATTTTTGAACAAAATTGCAATTGTTTTTATTCCTCGTAATGCCATAAACTAAAGTATTTTAGATAAAATGAATTCAATTGCGAAAGCTTTGCGAACGCATACAGCTCCAACGAGTAAATGCAGCACATCGATGGATGACGATAGCCATAGACTCACTGCCGGTTTCGAACACCTTAGCAACATCCTTAGTGGAAATACCGCTTCGTCGACGGTCGTTGGCGTACCCCTAACTTCGCCGCAGCCTCCACCAATATCCGTAACCCCGGGTGGTGGTAATGTGCCACCAGGTGTAAGTAATTTACGGTATCCATTTGGACGTGGTACCACAACAGTGACGCCAAGAGTTATTGCCCCATCTCCACGGATGTCAATCCCGTTTTCTGGCCCTGGGGGTCTTTTGCCACCACCGTTTGCTACAGCGCCTACATCCCCACTGCGGTTACCACACACTACACAACTTCCTCCTGTACCTAATTCGTACATTGGCGGAGGACTACCGCCACCAGCGCTTCCACCAGGAATTAATTCAAGGCTACCACCAACCCATCGCCAACATCTGCTGCCGCTTGCTCCTCCGCGTCCCCCGCTGTTGCCGGCCGTGAATGCGGTCCCGCCAACATGGGTTGCCGGTCATCCGCCTCCTCCTGGAATTTCTGAGTCTTACAGTACCATAGGACCACAACCGATGCCTCATGTTCCCTACTCATCTGTAGCTTCAACTAGAATTCCGACTATTGAGTTTGGCAATTACTCCGGTAGCGATGATTGGCGTCGTAAACAGGAAGAATTTGTAAAGCAATGTGACGGGAGCCGCGAAAGTAAGTTATATTCATACTACTATATTTTATTTTTACAGTTTGGGATATAAGTTTTGGGGCGTTCAAGTATTCGGGGAAGTTTGAAAGTGGTGGAGGGGTGGAATAATTATATATACTACATAATACAAAATATTATTTTCAGTCATTCGTAACTGCGATAAGAATGTTGCGAGGGTTTAATATCATGTTTTAGCGTTCGAAATAATGTACAGGGTGCCCAGTACCTGGAAATTCCTGGAAATTCTTGGAATTTGCAAAAGTTCCTGTAGTTTCCTGGAATGGCATAAAATTCCTGGAAATTCCGGGAATTTTGGGCTCTTGTCCCCGGGCACCCGATTGAACTTCGGTTTTAGTAGTAAATATTTTCTTTCTTTCAGAGCACGCCAAATTCAAGACCGAAATGACGAAACTGACACGATATCAGGATATATATGTGATCGAATCTGAGATTTAACATGATATTTGAGAACTGAACAATCGCTTTTGTATATAGTATTTTAGGATATCATTTCACCAGAATATTGCACTTCTCGTTGGGTTCTCAAATATATAGTTACTGTTTCAGATTCAATTACATATATATTGCCAATTCGTTCAATTTTAACAATGCCTCGTGGATCCAGCAAATTCCAAAACGTGTGGTTGAATCAGCAGCGGTTTCCTGAGTTCGCTTCCTGGTTCAAGAAGGCACCATCGGATGCTTCTGCGTATTGCAATATTTGTCATAAGGAATTTGATGTATCGAACATGGGCAAACAGGCATTACTTAGTCACATGAAGAGCAAAACACATATCGCAAGGATAACTGCTTCACTAGTTCAGCCTTCGGTGGCAACCCTTTTCCGCAAACCGACGGCACAACCTTCAATACAAGAAGTCGCCGTCGATGCCGTGGCATCATTGCATTCCGCTTCCTTCGATAAACCGATAGACACAGCAGCGATTGCTTCAGCCCCGCAATGTTCTCAGATGTTCAAGCCGCTAAAAACAGAAGTTAGTTCCGCCGAAATCCTATGGGCGTTCAAAGTTGTCCATGGGCACATGTCAATGCGCAGCTGTGAGGGTCTGAACGATCTTTTCAAAACAATGTTCAGGGACAGTCCAACAGCCCAAAACTTCAACATGAGTAGAAGCAAAATTGCTTATGTTGTTTCTCACGGATTGGCTCCATATTTTCGAGATCGGTTACTTCAGTCACTTTCCAGTTGCGACGATATTGCTGTGTGTTTTGACGAAACACTAAATAAGGTTTCACAGAAATCCGCGGGGCGTTATCTCAATTTCTGATTTCCTGGGGCTCCCGAGCATGCGACCTCTTCGATGTTTTATAGCTATACCGCTGGTTGTGAGGTAATGCAAATATAAATGGTTTCTTGCGCCATCAGTTATATTTTTTCAAAGAGCTGAAAACAACACATGAGAAACCTGATGGCCTCAAATTCGAGCGGAAGTTGTGCGCTCCATATGTCAACGGGGCTTTCCAAGAAGGGCATCGCAGTAGCGGCTGGAATATAAATGGTTTGCTTGCGCCGAGGTTATTGGTTATTCAACGATTCGCCTGCGCGAAGAGCCGACTTTGTTCATCTCACCGGTTCACACGTGTTTCCGCGTAAATTTTGTCATGTCCGCTGGACCGAAAATGCAGTTGTTGCTGACCGCGCCATCAACATAATTCCAGCGTTGAAGAAGTGGGTGTCCGAAGTGAACCCTAAACCGCAAAGCCAATTGTTCGCTGAAGTCCAAAGCAGTGTCTGTAACGACCGCTTACTACTGTGTAAGTTGTCGTTTTTTAAAAGTTTTTCGGAGTTACTCGAGCCTTTTCTCCGCAATTTCCAATCGCCTCGTCCTATGTTCCCTTTCCTGTATTCATCATTGGAGCAACTGCTTCGGACTCTTATGGGGCGAGTTCTTAAGCAAGAATTTTTTCAAGCGACAAAAAAACTTCTGATTTGTTGTCTGTGGATTTAAATTGTGACGATAACATTAAAATTAAAGTTGATGTTGGCTTCGGTACCGCGAAATGTATCAGTGCTCCACACATAACGCAAAAGGATCGCCTTCAGTTTTATTCAGAGGTGCGTAAATTCTATATTAATACAATACAGAAGTTAATCGAAAGGTGCCCATTAAAGTACAAAATTGTACGGGCGGCCAGCTGTGTGTCACCTTTTGTGTTGAAAGATAACAGTGCTAAAGTGTGTATTGGCCGAATGGATTCTTTGTTAGAAGTTTTCGTAGAAAACAACCGTGTTGCGCCTTCGCTCGCCGACAAGGCCAAGGTTCAGTTCCTGTCCTTCATCAGCAACAAAACTGTTCAAGAAATGGTCAATTCATTTACTCTGCAAACAAGATTGGATCAGTTTTACGCCTCTCTTTTCTCAAAGTTGGATGGCATGGACGAATTGTGGAAAATTTTTAAAATGGTAATGATTCTTTCGCATGGGAACGCGTCCGTGGAAAGCGGCTTTTCCGTTAACGGCGATATTATAGTTGAAAACCTGGCCGAAGCTTCACTTGTTGCTCAGCGACTGGTCTACGATGCAGTGTCGGTAGCGGGAGGCCCACTGTCTGTTTCGATCACGCCCAACATGTTGAAAGCGTCCGTGGTTCGCATGCGCGCTATCGTGCTGCTCTCGAATCTAAACAGTCGGCGGAATCAAAACAACGTGTGGATAATGCCCGCAAACGCAAGAAGTTAGCTGACGAGATTCAAAACTTAGAGGCAAAACGTCAAGCCGCGCTGTCAGCTGCTTCTGAGATCACCAGTCAATTGGAAAGCCTTAAGAAGAATACATGACTAATAAGTAAGTAGCTATTCAATGACTGTTTTTGATGTAGTTGGTGTAATTTGTTATGAATATCACGTTTTGTTAACCAGTTAGATATTTCCTGAAAAATTTCACAAAAATTCCTGGAAATTCCTGGAATTTGGCTTGTCACATTCGCTGGGAACCCTGAATGTAGTATTAATATTAAATACTTAATATTTAGTGTGCAGAAAACATAAATTTATTGAAATCTCAAAAGTGCAACATTGGGGAGGAAGGCTAGGGCTGGTGGAGAGCCTAGGTGTGGACAGGCTAGTATTATAATTTAGTTCGTTATACACGAAAATTTTTTCATATTTTTAACAGAATGCGACTGTGTTGTCTTAACTGGTGTTAGCGCGAAGAAATTTTTAACTATTAGGTTGGTGAATACGATGGTTTTGTCTGGAGTCTAACATGTTATACCTGTTCATGGGGTCTCTAGCGTTTTACGGTTGATGAACCCCATTTCCGAAAATGTAATCTGTTTTTATTTTATATATTGCGTACAGGGCACCATAATGGCGTATATAGGATTTTCTTAACGCTGAATACAGTTACTTGGTTATTTAGAGCCAGCACATTATGCCATCTTTTCTCATAGGTTTCAAAGGATTTAGGGTCAGTGAACACGTCTTTCTGAACAAAGTTAGTGGCTTAGTTATGCATTGTGCACAGGGTATCAAGAATATGCTGTTTTGGTAAGCTGAACACGATGGTTTGGTTCAATTAGTTTAGGGTCAATGAACCCGATTTCCCCAAATGTAGAATGTCTTTAGTAATTTGGCTATGCATTTAAAATTATGGTCAAAGTAGTTTTTTGGTTTATTGAATATGAATGGTTATGTTGAGTCAGGCACGAATATTGCATCCGTTTTCAGTTGTTTTTGAAGAGTTTAGGGTCGACGAGGTTTTAGGATTTTCAATGCGTACAGTTCCAGAACTTTTAGGTTGGTATTGATATCAAACACAGCCTGTTACAGGTTATTACTCAAAATGACATTTTATAAATGAAACCACGCTTTTTCCGTTTCATCCTCGTGTATGGGTTACAATGTTATGAAATCTTGGCGCGAATTAAGATGTTAGTGTAAATATTCAATTAATTCACTGAGTTGGAATTATTGTTAAGCCTGAAAAGATAAATATAAACATTTTTCCGTTTTGCCACAAAAAATTATAATTTTTCATGTCAAGTTTTGCTCCACATGGCGGAGGGTGGCTTGACATTATACGCTATAGGCTGGTGGAAGCTAGACCTGATTCCAAAATTTTTGTTTCAATATACAGTCGTCCCAGCTGTTGGTGTTGCTTCGTTTTTACATCAAAACAAAAAATAGGTTATGAGTTGGTGAACATGGTGTATTGGTTCTAAGCTATTTCTTCGGTCATAATCTTTCTGCTCTTGATGACGTTTTTTAAAAATCCATTTGATTGGATTCCAGTCATAGATGGTCTTATTAATGCTACAAGGACGCAAAATACATTTTTTCATTCGAGTGTGTCTTTGCTACCGATATGCCGCGAATTCATTTGGTATAGATGTATGTCGCGTATGCTATAGTTTCATAAATTAAAAATACACGTTGGTTAATGGTCGATATCATGATCGCTTGTGTCCAGCACAGACTGACAGTTATCTTGTTCAAACTGTTATACAATTTTTTGATCATTGTACAGTTCATGGTTCCCGTGTTCAGGAAATTTAACATAATACTGAAATATCCGGCATTTCAGCCTAAAATAGCTGAAATCTGGAATAAAATAGCTGAAATCTGGAAAAACTAACTCAGGACGACAAGGAAAAATAATGCCCTAGTTTCCTTTTTCAGCAAAAATATATTGCACTTGTATGTGCTGTATGCTACAACACTGAAAATAGTGATTTTATTCGTCAACACAAAATTCGTTGATCTTAGTAATCATATCAGTTATACACTATTATTTTTATATGCTCGCAGTAGGTTTACAGGAGAGCAACTAACCGTTAACTGAAACAAACTTGTAGTTTATTAACTGATAGCGAAATCCAACTATCATTAATGGCTGAAACCAACAATGTTTATGTTGAAGAATAAAATAACTATTTTAAGTTTTGGAGCATGCTGCATACTTCCAGTGCCAACCAATAATTTGTCTTTTGAATCAGTTATTTAACCATGTTGCACGAAGTATATAATGAAACAGTCAAAATATTCGGAGTCAGTTCTGTCCATCGGAGCCAAATGTTCCCACAACCCATGTGAATATGAAATTTGTCTTTTTCATATAACTTGTCATTTACAACACCATCAATAAAGAATGGATTATTTCCGTACTTGCAAGATTAGTCGCAGAAAATATTTGGCATGTTAGAAATTTGATATTTGGGTTTTTACTCCAGTTATCATGTTCTGTAGTATCACGAGATTTGTAGTGCGGATTTCTTATAGACAAAATTCAAATTATTTTCTGTGTACATTCTTTTACGTACAGAGACAAGAATTGCTTTTTTATCGTCTTCCATGAATGAAGCCAACGAGCTTATTGCCCTAATTGCATATACTTACGCCACAAACAATAATGATATATCGAAAGTCTTCTATTTTTATACAACGTTTATAATTTATTGCTTGAACCAAATCATTGTACTTTGCTCAACTACTTTCTTTTGACAATCAGACCATTTTAAACTGACAAGACGTCTTTATGTTGTTTGAAACTAACAAAATTGTATGTCGTATTCCGCTACGAATGTTTGCTGGTAATTCGCAACGGATGATGTTTGACCATGACAGCCAGCAGAAACGGACATGAAATTACACCAAACGATATTCTCGCAAATCTATAAACTAATATTTACGTCAATGATTTGACACCTTGTTGCCTTTAGTCAATGAAATAATTGGGTAACGTCTCAATCTGGTTTGCTTAGACCGATTTGGAAGAAAGCTTTTCGAACATCAGCTATGGCAGAAAGTACTGGTGCAATCCAAAACGAATAAATATACCGCATAAGTTACTCAAGAAAACTGGTCACCCTAGCAAGCAATGTTTTAAACTGCATAGGTTACAAAATCAGTGGACGAAGCCTCATGAACTATTGTTATTTTTTGTGGTGTAAATGTCCGGTTTGATAACACAATGATGCAGCAAGTAATGTAGTAAGCTAGGATTTCGTGGTTCATCTAATTCAGCTTGAGACACCCTATCAATTATTCCAAGCGCCTTCCCTGTTCTTTAGTTATTATACGTTTTAAATATCTGGTGTTTCTTTAGACCTTCCAATTATAGATTTTAACCTTGCTGAGCAAAATGCATGGAATGTATTGACTATTTTCTTTCCAAGGCAGCCGACCTCATATGGACCATTAACATTTGAATGCAGTCGTCGAACCGTAGGGCTGCTAAGTCGCCATCTCGGGGTTTACTGTCACCTTTTACGCACCAAAATAATAGCTTTACAGCAATTATTCATTGAAAAATATGCAATTTTTGTTACCAAAAATAGGCTGAAACGCTTAACTAATTAGTTAATTACTAATTAACTAAAGCAAATTTTGACAAAATCTATATGTCTTGAACCTGTCCGATATTATGCGCGAGTAAACTTAAAATGACCCCGCCAACCATCCTATTTTGTAATTTCGTATAAAAATTGTTACGGAAGGTTTTTTTGGCCAATTAAAGTTCGGCGTAAAACTGTTCGCGAACACACTGCTACCGATTGAAATCTAACCATTTTGTGTTCGCCAAAATTCAAGTAAAATAAACAATTTTTTGAGAGCGAAAATTTGTCGAATTTAAATTAAACCGGCTTTAAACAGCAAGAGCTTAACCACAAGATCGATTTGCTTATGACGTCACTTTTTCATTAAATTTGTTCGCGAACATTCAACAATCCAAATTTAAATAATTAGGCATTAGGGAGTGGAATTACAAATGGAAAACGCAGAAATCCTATTCGAACACAAGGTATAATTTTGGTACTTGGTTTTGATTTTGTCAACTTTCGGTTAGCGAAAAACCGAATGAAATAGAGCCTATTTTCCGTAACAATGGTTTTCGATTCGATATCGCTTATGGCAAAATAGGATGGTTGCTGGAGTCACTTTAAGTTTACTCCCGCATTAGCCCTTTCAAGCCAAAAAAGTTTTTTAAAATCGGCCCAGCAGTTATTGAAGATTTCAATGGACAGACGGTGCCGAATTTTGCCCCTCTGACGGAAACAAAAACGCTTCGCTCCGCTCAATTATTATATTATATTATTCTTATTCTAATGTAGTTCACTGGATATGTATTTAAATGAATGATCTAATTGGTCTTTTTCAATCTTGACACAATGCTCTAAAATGTTAAAACTTCCTCAGGCATTTTAGTCTGGCTCCCTAACCACTCTGTGTTACTCGGTTCCTATTAAACATATGCGAGCTATGTATCTAAAAATATCGCGAAATAGGGAATGAGTTGAGATAGCTTTTTAATAATCTAAGACAATGGTGAAATTAATCTTAAACAATATTTGGCCTTCATGTCGGAACTTGTACGGATTTCAATAGAGAATTTTAGGGTTTACTGTAGCCGAATGGTTTGTTCTGTAGGTAATGTAAATTTTTGTGTAGTAAATTTTTCCTTTTGGATCATTCATGTGTTTTATTACATGTGCGAAATCGAAGATTACAAATTTTAGCTGAACGGAACTCAGTTGGCGTGTTGGACAGAAGTCAGCCAACTGAACGAATTGATCTTTCTGAAACAGAATGCGAGTATGGTTTGAGTTGTTCAGGCTAATCAATCTATTTTGTCACTTAGTTTAACTGTGTCAGTTCAAAGATATAAGTGTTGTGCAGGGAGTAACCGGAATTCCGGTTCCGGTTGCGGTTCCGGCAATGGGCAAAAACCATACCGGAACCGGAATTCGGGTTTAAAATTTTTGTTTGAAATTTTCCACATTTTTGCTTTGTGGCCCAAACATATGTATTATTCATAATATACCCATATATAGAATGATCAAATCCCAATACAACTAAGCAAAAGAAAAGACTCATCAATTTACCGTGTGAAACGTAAGTAGGGCGCATAATTTCAGTAGGAATTTTTCATCTTAACCTGCAGGAGTTTGTTAACAAAACAAAGCCAGGTAGCTGTTTTACACATTCAGAAGTCGGCGATGTATGTTCAAATTAAACCAGTCCAACTGGGTAACAGAGTATGTTTTACGTAGAAGTATTTAGCGTATGCTTGACTGATATAAATTGCGTCAAGCACAAGCCAGTGCGCTTGTAAACTTTGTAAATCAGGCGAAATTGAAGTAAAGTAACGTTATCTACAACGCAGCCAGAAACTGCTTTCTAGGCAATGAAATGCATTTATTGAAACTGTGCGAGCAGTATCACAGTTTATCTCATTTATAACATTCTGATTAGAAGGTTATCATCATTATCATCTAACTGACTGGCACTGTTTGTCCAACGCTAGCCTAAATAGTGCCTCTGACCACTGATCAGAAAATTACCTTATATCTATTATTTTCTATTAGAATAATATAAACTAATAATTTAAAGTTTCATACAGAAGAACATGTAACAAACGTATGTATAGTGAAGGGAGGCGACTGGAGACAGAGCGAAAGTATATATGTATTCTACGCTCCACGCGTTGTAAGCACATTCAATTTGACGCAGTGTACGCAATGGTGTATATTGGAAGGCATTTTTGTCTAAATTCAATATACTTTCATCTCTATTACTAAATATAAATTCCGAAGACCAGGTTCCGGATCCGGTTTTAATGGACGGTTGCGGTTGCTGGTTTCGGTTCCGGTTATTCCCTGATATTTTGTGTATACTTTTGTTGTAAGCGTTAATGTGCTGCTTTTCTAAATTGGAGGATGGAGATGTATCCTGACATTTTTCGGAGCTTCTTTGCAACAAACTGGTGAAATTTTGCCTTTTAGCGAAATTTCGCCCCTCCCTCTCCGCATGGGAAAATGTCACGTGACGAAATTATTGTTCTGCCCCTTCCGCCGGAAAACCAGCTTAGGTTGATAAAAAATAGTTGAAGAGTTGTTTTTAACTTAGACACGTTTGTCTGTCGTTTCTCAATCAATTTATTCTAGCGCTTTTCTTTAAAAATACAGAATTTTAGAAATTTTATATTTATAAACCCCGGTCCAACTGGCGGTCCCCTCATATTATCCAGAGCCCGCAATGCAGAATCAGGTTTTTGCACGAACACAAATTAGCAGTGAATGGGGAATCCAGATATTTCAGAGGTAGAAGAAACCCATATTTTCTTAGAGAACGTTTCGAACTCGAATTGAATAATATAGTATTTACTGCACTACTGACGCGTAATTTAGCTATAACTATTGTTATAAACAAACTATTGTCGTAAGTATGCGACACACAGTTGTTGTGAACACGTTTTGGAAATAGAATTTTATTAGAAGAGCGAGCGTACCATTTGTTTTCATATCTGATACATAAACAACGCCAGTAATATATAAAAAGCTCGTGCTGTGTAGAAAAGACCTTCGCGCATCCTATTTTTAAACATACAACTTTTCAATATTTTTGGTGATCTTTAAGAGAGCATAACTGTTTCTCTGAAAATCAAATAGCAGCGCTGGCTCGATTTTTGAAAAATTTTCTATAAAAGTGAAGATTCCGCGCAATATTTTGTTAAAATTGGTGGATTTTCACTTATTAATTTTATCAGGTTGTCAAAATAGTATAGACGCTTCCGATACAACCAAAATGTGGAAAATAATTTTAACGTTGAATTTAAGAAATCTATATATTTGAAGCAGTAAAACGTCCCAGAAAATGACTGTTCAATAAAACTCTCATTAGAAATCGAAGTTTGAAACGCATTTCGTGCTGGCTAGATTGTGAGGGCATTTCTGTTCCACAAACTTGTTATTAATATTAATAATCTCAAATAGCGGGCGAGCCACTTGCTCGAGGCTCGTTCGAAATGGAGTAGTGTATATACATGTCCGTCTATATCAAATTCAATATTAAAAATAATTTTGTTTGAAACTCGTTGCTGTATTTACTCAGATGAAGAATCTAATGAATATCGATGCAACATTGGTTTATTTATGAGTATTTATTTATATTATTTACTATGAAATAATTTCGAGCCCAATCCTGAAATTTTCAAAATTATCTTGTTTAATTTTAACGACATATCTTCAATACGGGTGACGATAAAGAGACAAAACACATAAACGCATAATTTTCGTAAGCACCCACACAGCTAAAAATCATTTGGCCATGTTTCACACTTTTGCATGTGCTCTACTACCTAAACCAATGATAGTTAGAATTCTGCTTTAACAAACAATTTATAGTTTATTAGAAAATGCAACAACATGGTAGCATAATTACGTTCATAGGAAATTTGGTTCAAATTAGCCATCCCATTCTGCCGATAGCATCAGATTTTGTGTCTTGTTTTAAAATGGCTCCACCATATTTGACGATTTATACAGCTATTATATACTGATTATACAAATTTAAAGAGTTGTCACATATTGACTGTCGCTTTACCATCGAACGAGCGAACACCATGCAAGTTATAAAATTTCACAAATGTCTGTTTTTCCGTAAATACGTTTCTAGTTAGCAACTAAAAACGCGCAAGTGGCAGGCAATAATACTACGCAACGCTACGAGTATGCATTGGTATTGAGTTTTGTTTATAGCCACCAGTACCCACAACTGCCGTCTTCTTTTTCAACAAATGAAAGCCAAATTGGCCGAAGCACTAGCAAATCTGACAGTAGGAGCAAAGATAATGAATCCTCCGACCCACCGGCTCTTACTCCTGCGCCACACGATCCCATATCGTATTCCTCGAAAGAAGAGTTTATTAAACGTGAAAAGAACAAGTTGCTGGAAATTCGTGACCGACTACTTGGGGAAGCGTCAGCGAAACAAACTGCAATCCGCAACAAAGCAAGTAAATATCAGGTAATAAAAATATTTATATATTTTTAATGCAGTAGCGTTGCATGATATTTGTGTCTCCGTTTGAAACAGTTGGATGTTATGTCATCCTTTCAAAGTGGTTATAGCCGCTTCATGCAATAGAGCTGCTGCAACTTTGCATTGTTTTGGCTTGATTTGTACTATGGATTTTCATTTTTCAGTTAGAATTGTTACGAAAAACCCCTACATTTCAGAGGGTGAAATTTGGTACTGTCATATGGTGGATTGAATTTTGTGGTGTGCAGAAGTCAAATGTGCAACTTCCGACCATCTCGCGCGATACAGTTACAGTCAGAATTAAGTGCACTTTTAATCGATTGTACACGAAACCGAACGATTTCGCAATAGATCGATCTAGTATTAAAGCAAGATCGTTAAATTAAACGCAAGCTAACATTTTTTACTAAATGATTTTTTATTTAAACCCGGTCGACTGGGTGGCCGCAGCCCTAAAAACATTGAAAAATCCAGAAACGGCCCAAAAGACCCCAAAAAACCCCGAATGTTCATAACAAAACCCGAAAAAAATTTCCAATAATTTTTTGATCGTGCACCATGTTCTCGACTTCCACTCCCGGATCAAAAATATAAAAAAATATAAGTATTACTGGTACAATTGATTTTTCGCATATAATAACGCGACAAGTTGCACGTTTTTGGCAGCAACGCCTCATTTCACCTCTACTTACCAGACTGTGTGGTCGCAGCCCGCGAAATTTGAGACTGGTCTGTCCACAGTGGCGGGACCCCCCACTTTTCCAAATCTCCCATGCTCGTGAGATTTTCCCCCATGTCTGTCCCCCCTACTCGGCCGAAACCCCCATGTTCAACTAATTCCAAAAAATTTTATGTCTAAAAATTTATGTTTTTGTTTGTAAATCGTTTTTTAATCATTAATTACCACTATTTATAATGTTAAAATACCGTTTTTTAGCTTGAAAAATACATTCACGGTAGTAAAAATGCATGAACATATGGAAATATTTAGTATTTTTAAGCAAAATTTATCCCCACTTTTAATTTTCCGCCGAGAATGAACATGGGGGCACCAATTCCCCCTCCCCCACTTTTCGGAGGGCTGTGGACAGGCCAGTGGGTAAAGAAACTATAATTGTTTGCAAAGTGGTGGGAAATGGGTTGCACCGGTCTTTGGGACACTATTGCCTGCAAACCGCTGCTATTGTACCAAAGAAATTAAAATTGCTAACAGTGGATCGGCCACGACCTGGCGTGGAATTGGGCCTGAATACCCTTGCCTCCGCAGTCAAAACCGCTCAGAACCATTCTGGTGAGTGGATTCAATTAGTTTTTTCGGTGGAATATTTTGTAAAAGTTGTGGTTCGAACCATCAATCTACTAGTCTAGCTGTTACGTGTTGTAGGTACAATTTTTTAATTGCAATGTTGGCCACAATTTAATTGCAACGGTGCTAATAAACTATAAGAGATGTATTTTGATGTATGTTATCTCTGTTTACGCTAAACATAGAACCTCGAATTTTTTTTGAAAGGACCCTGAGAAACCCCGAAAATCGTACCGACGTTCCAGCGGCCACCCTGGATCGAACATCGCTGCATTTATCGCAAAACGATCGATTCTCATTTAAACGAAAACGAACAAAGTCAGACGAACTTCGTTGGAATTTTGAGCACTTAATTCCAACTGTAACTGTAGCTGACACG
Organism: Trileptium ribeirensis; assembly: GCA_030248225.1. Classification (NCBI taxonomy): domain Eukaryota; kingdom Metazoa; phylum Nematoda; class Enoplea; order Enoplida; family Thoracostomopsidae; genus Trileptium; species Trileptium ribeirensis. The sequence goes on along the minus strand of JASANE010019968.1, from coordinate 118,754 downwards.
AAAGCTAGAAACCTCTTTTTGTGTCTTTCAATTAGACAAGTTTCGCGTTGCCACGCTCACCAATCATAAGTCGACCAGCCATCGATTTGAACCACCCGATTTGTTAAAATCTTCTGGATACTGTTGGAAATCATTCATTTTTATACAGAGCGACAGAAAAATAGAAGAAAACCAAGATGAATTTTTGTTTTTGTCCAAGCCTTCAATGTCATTATCCCGAAAAGATTTCAAAGATTTTTGGCCACTGGCAGGAATCGGAAAGTTTTCGACGTTATTTCAAAATAAATTATTTTCTTAAAAACTTTTTTAATATTTTAAATATAAAATAAAATTTTGGAGAAAATTCTATTTTTTGCTCTGCGCGAGGGCCTTACAAAAATGTTCCGGTCTGTTCGCCATTCATAATGCAATTAATAGTTTTGACACTGTGCCGGATTAGTTCTCGGGGCTTGACGTCAAATGCGTTTTAATTAAAAAGGCGCTTAATATTTCAAATATTTAGCATTATGATTATGCTAAAGTTCATTGTCGTATTGAATAAAATTATGTAGTGCGTATCATAATAATATGTGACAAAATAAATTTCTCGATTTTCATGCAAAATGTACAGGGTTCGCAAGTATTTTTCAAAGTCAATCGTTAAAAAACCTAGCAAGAGGTTTGCAGTAAAAAAGCGGAACAACAACGTGTTGTGGGAACATTCACTGGACCACAATGGCCCGAACATAGTTCGTCGACACTGTCAGAAATATCGATTTTGTCAGATTGCAGCATTTTATTGCGTGTTTTTACTTACAACAAGTGTTCATTAGATTATAGAGTATATGTGCCGAATACGATTATTTTGTTATCTAGGGTCCAACTTGAATATGCTATAACTTTTCAGAACGTAGTGGGGATTGTGTGTTGCAGGTGTGAAAGCTTTTAAATTCCGTCTGTGTGTGATCGGCCATAACGCGGGAACGACTTCACCGATCTTCATGATCTTGGGCTCATTCGAACCACCATAGTCGATTTGCCGAGCACAACCCCGGGCGTTTTTGATTTGGGACCTGGTTCCTGGGTCAGGGGTCAACTTGAGGGTTCTTATCTCATTTTAGTACTCTTCACGGAAGCAAAGTTATTTTTATCTTAACTTTCGAATTTTTTCTGGTTGGTTTTATTTCATGGTATAATGATAAATTCCGATGCCTCTTTTTTGTTTTTCGATTAAGTCTCCGGTTAATGGGGTTTGAGGTATGGCACCCTCTTGGTACCTCGACCGAACATTCGAAAATTTGTTCTGACGTCCTGGGCAGCTGAAAAGTTTTGCTTATGGGATTTCAGGCATGGGAAACTCGGTGTTGATTTGGCTCTGCGAGCCATGGTTCCATGGGTACGGGGGTATGGCGCGTCATGGTTCATCGACCCAAAATTCCTAATATTATTGTGACACCTTGTGAGGCTGATAACTTGCACTTGGGGGTTTTTGGGGCATGAGAAACTTATTGCCGGTGTTAGTTTTGTTTTAACTTGCGCGGTATTGTGTGATATTCATATAATAGCATATCTATTTATGCTATCGAGAGCTGATTGGCTGTGCACGGAAAAGGCTTAGGTGTACCTATGCTTCGCTACGTTTTGCAATCTCAATATAATTACTAGTCATATGGTTTCAAGTGATTTACGATAGCCGATCTTGATTTCTAAAACGTTATCTGTTTTCATTTGTTTAATTATGTATATATATTGCGTTTGGGCCATTAAGAATGGTCTGTATATAGACATCCCACTGATTACGATTGTTTGGCTATCCGAAATCAGCACAAATATTTTACTTTTTAGAGCTTTTCAATGAGTTTAGGATTATGAACCTGATGTCTGAATACAGTCTGTCTTCAGCACTTTAGTGATGTATTACGAACAGGGCATCAAGAATGGTGTATACAGGTATTTTGGTACGTATGCTGAGTACGATGGCTTCGTTATCAAGGGATCAACATGAATACTTCAGGCGTTGTCGGTTGTTTTCGATGGTTTTAGGATCGACGAAGTTTTTAGGTTTGCAATTGGTTTAGGTTTCGAGAGGTTTTGTGGTGGTACTTACATCAGACAGAAATCATGTGAAACAAACGTATTTAACCAAATTATACATGAAACCACGCGCATTCCGTTTAACCATCGCTGGTGAGATATTAGTATTACTATATTAGAACCACAGTTTTGCGAACCAATGCTGGCTCAGTGTCACCCATTACGCGGTATTTCATGCCAATTCCACAACTTCTTCTTCTTTGATGTTAGAAGTATTACTTTATTACTGGGATCTCTACTCGCTAAAAATTTGGAGGTCCCTCTGGTTCCGAACCGGGGGCGCGCCCGATTTGCCAGAGAGGCATTTTCCCAAGAGAAAAACTGTTAAAATAGTGTCAGAAACATTGCTAAAATGCTTTTTAAGGAGAAAAAAACAATTTTGACAAAATTTGCGAAATTTTAACTTCAGGAAGCAATTTCAGTACAAATTTTTATCAAATTTAGTTTGGACCGATTGGAAACCAAAATATTTGCCAAGAGGCAGTGAACCGCGGGGAGCCCAAACTTTTGCCGGGGGCACCTATTTTGAACCAGCTGGAACCGAAAAATGCCAGTGGCCACCCACCCCACAAATTGGAGAGCCCAGTATTATTGATGTGACAGATGCAGTTTTGTTATTGTAGTTTTGAACAAACCACGTGGCTCAAACCATTATACCGAGGCAATTAATTGGAAAAACCGGAAAAATGACCGAAAAATCTGAAAAATTGGGACTTTAGCACTAACGGACACGTGGGCACACTAGATGTGATGTTTGACTGTGCCAGGATTGTTTTGTTTGTGCACTAACTAATATTTAAAGAAAATAAGTAAATTTCAGCTACCTGGAACTAGGTATCAAAAACTAAGGATATGCTCTGCACTAAATTGAATTCTACGTTATGTACAAGAAACTATTATCGCTTTTCGAGCGAGAAAGCATCGAGCGAACTCTTAGCAAGCAGCGAGCGAACGTCGAGCGCACAGCCAGCAAATATCGAGCGAGAATTTAGTTGCAATTATTTTCAATATAATGCATTAAGATTTTACCTAAATATGCAGTATAACATATTTGTTTAGATTATTCTGCATTTTGTATGTGGTTTGCTTGTACTGTGCCATCAAACACGTCGCATTAGCTTCATTATAATTCATGTATGTAGACAGATTAGATAATGTATTGTGTGGAAATGATGAAAATAGCAGAACTCGGCTGTATTGATTATTTTACATATTGTGATTTTAAACGCTATGTATGTACATTAAATGTACGTAATGCGGATTTAAAAATACTATTGTATATATTTCTACATATTTATTGGAAGCATGTTTATTCAAGAATTGCAGAGCGAACATCGAGTGGGCTGCGGTCGTCTTGTGGTGAATATGTATCTGATGCGTTCTAATGCGATCTGTAGTCACATTTTATTCGATGCGATACTACTAAATCCAGTTTCTGCTATAAAGTGTGTATATGTTTTTCACACCAACTCATTCGATTTAGATCCTATAAAATTGTAAAATGTTCCATAAGAACAGATGCAATGAGAACATATTTTATACAGTACGTGTCCCATTCAGATCAAAACATAAATTAAACATACCTGACTAGTCCAAACCGCTGAAATTATAGCCGGGGCCCCCCGGGTCACCTGTCGGGGGTGCCGGATTTTGCCGGGGGGCCCATTTTTTGCCAGATTTTGTCGCGTTTAGACGTTTATTTTTCTCAGCGGGGGGCTTTGAGCCGGGGTGCACCTCTGTTTTGAAAATGTCGGTCACCGACTTTGGACTAGCCCGCATACTAAACGTCAGTCGAACAATCTGCGCACAACGCTCAAACACACTTAGGGAAATGTGGAACCAAAATATTTACAAAATGGATTTAATACATTTCAGAAATAACACAGTTGTAATAAGTGTAAAATTAAAAATTTGCAGGTAATTATTACGCATAGTATTAATGCCCATATCAGTTTTTTAGACTCTGGACGATGAACTGATGAAATTAAGGAAACAGTACAACGAGTCGTGTCGCAAGCTTCAAAAGACAAAAGATGGACACAAAAATACGTTACTTTTAGAAAATAGCAATCTTCAGGTTAGAATTTTACTAGCCTTGTTAAGTAAATAATAAGTATATCTTCATATTCTGTTATAAATTCGCACCAAGTTTAATGAGTAGCGAGCTAATGTATTTTGTTGTTCCGCCACTTTATACCATTTTACCTTTAACATAGCCAGTCCGCTTGTTGCAAAGTTTTATCTTTTTAATTAATATTAACAGAATTAAGTAACACAATTCATTTCATAAAATGTTTATTGGAATTTCGTTTTTGTATGTCTTTCAGACACACTCCGTTATGTTGTCATCGGTGTTGCAGTAATGCGATTGATAGCGGGATTTTGGGTTGCGCTCTATCACGACACTTTTAGCTTCGTTTCAAATTTTTGAATTTTTAGAATGTAGCGAGATTAGGCGCACACCTGTCAAAAATTTGGTCAGGTATCTAAAATTTCAAGTTTCAATAGGTTTTTAAACAATAGTGGAAACATAAACAGATTGTCTCGTGGTTATATGTTCCTTGATGCTATGTTGACTTTCTAATTTTGAGCTATATTTCTGGCCGCGTTTGGTTATTTTTCACAACTTGTAGGCTGCAAACTAAAGCAGATCGCGACAGTGCATGAATGCGGAAATCTGGGCAGAGAAGCTTTGCGCAAAATGTAAAATTAATGAAAATTAATAAATGAAAATGTTTGTAAATCTCAATTTTTTGTGGAAATATGCTAGTTGCCTACTTTTGAGCTACAGTCTACATTATAATACAGCTTTGTGACATTAAGTCTGGCTTTGGCTCTCTCTATCATACCCCTCAATTTTTGAGATTACAGGAAAACACGAAATCTCTACCACTGCAGAACGAAAATATCAAAAACGATTTATTACCTAGATTACAGAATGCGTGTGGCGTGGTTGCGACCTGACGCGCAGATTTTGTAGAATTCTGTTGCTGGATTACGTACGTTATGGGATTGTCCTTTGTTGGTAGGCGCCTCAACGTGTCGTTTCTCTTGGTCTCAGGATTCAGACTAGAAATATAACATATTTGCTCTGTGTGTATGTCTGTATGCAAATGGTTATTGGTGGCTAAACGTTTTTGTTCTTTTGGAATCGATCATCAATTTCTATATACCGAATAAATCTCAGGTAGGTTAGTGGTTATACATCATGCTATATGCTACCGCGATGGCGTTTTCTTAATTTAGCTTTTGAAATTATATTTATAAAAATAGGGAACGGATACTTTCCGACAGTTATTTGATAGCATTTAAAAAAACTAAGCGAAACTTTGATTAAAATACATAAACTCGCGAACATTCCTTATGCGGGGTAAAAGTGGAAGTTTGTAAAAGGCAAAGATTAGAAAAGTAAAGTCCGGTATCCTAGGATGAGAGGATAGTTTCAAACTAAAGTTGAGTTGTTTTAAACAGGGTACCATGGCGCTGAACCATAAAGCAATATACGTGAATATGTAAAATAACATTAAGGAAATAGTTTCAGTATTCGTTAATATTGTTTGTTGCTCTGGAGATTATACGTATTCTAAGAAAATTTTTCTAAATATCTTGCATTCGCGTGCGCAAAACGATGCTTTCTATTATACTTTTTATTCAGAACATTTTGGTCTTTTTGTCAGAGCATTGCAGGCAATTTTGGCGGTTAATCGTTCTTAAACCCAGCGATAGTAAAACAATTTGTTTATCTACACGCTTTTATTATGCTTTTCAGTTTCTCGCTTAAACGAATATTTTAGCGATCGATAGAGACAAAGTTGTCGGAAATGAAGGCAGAATTGGACGAATTTGACAAGCAGAAAAAATTACTGTTGTACAAGGTCCACAAAATTGAGGACGGTTTAAATATTGATCGTTCAACAGTAAGTTGTGCAGTTTTAAAAATTTGAATAGTAAAATTTTATGCTCTTTATTTCGACAAATCCTTGTGAAGCATCTCTGTTTGCCTACATTTGTAACGTTGCCCTTAGCATAAAATATTTCGTCCATGTGTTTTCACAAAACAATTTAGCTATTTGTTATGAACAGTTTACACATAATGTGCTTGCGAAGCATTTTGATCAAGGATTAACCCGAATTCCAAATAAGACAAAGTCGCGTTGCGGTTGCTGGAGCAAACACTACCATAACCGGAATTACAGATAAAAATTTTGCATATTTTTACAACTGTTGTTCAAACATACATTTTTTGCATTTGCAGTGAATTGTGTTCTTGGACAAACTGACAAATCAAAACATTAGCTTAACAAATATGTCCTGTAAAATGTAAGCGCGATGATTGATTTCCGTAGGATGTTTTCATGTTAATCCATTTGTGAACGAAACAGAGTTAAATTGGTTAATATTATTTGATTACGTGTAATGGCATCTCCGTAGCGTCAAAATTGTATCTGTTGCGTTGAGCCGACGGCGCCGCAGCGGCATGCTAGAGGAAGCAGTAATACCTAGTGGAATTTTATCTCGGGTTAGCTGCAGAAAACCTTGCCCCATATTAACTAGGGATCTCGTAATTACATTTTATTATGTTTTCTATACTTTTACAACAACAACATGTAAGTGGTTGTTTTTAGTTCTATATTTACTTTATACGCGTTATTCAACCAGCCTCGCTTAATTTTGTTCAGGAATTTATCATGAATAATCTAACTAGATGCAGTAGTATTAAGTTTTGTTTCAGGTGGTTTTGTTTAGACGACTATTTTAGATCTCACCTCAAAAATATATCATGGGTGAGCCAAAATTTACATAGGCTGGTGACCGAGGGACCACCGCAAAGTGAAAAGTATTGTACAAAGGTAACATAACGCTCATTTTCAATACATTTAAAAGCCATCATTCCTTCGTTTATTTTACTATTGAACCGGGCGGTTGACAAACCACGAGAAACAATGTGTTCAGTCATGGGTAAAATGTTAAACATTCGCCAACGGCGCAGTTTGGTTCACAAAATGCAAGTATGACGGTGTTTCTGGGTCCTTCTATGTGAGGTTTGCGCAGTATGTGTCAGCACGCACCGTCCGTGGAAAAAGATCGAATCCTGTCAGAAACTGATGGTGTAGTCGTCTGGAAGCTGTACTACCGGATCTGGAAACCAAACCAGACAGCCTTATTATATTCTGCGAAACCAAACCCGTTATGATTGTGTCTCAAACAACCAACACCGATGCTACCGCGTACTAAACAGACGACACGCGTTGTCTCTCGCCCGCATGCAACGTGTTAACAAATGGAAAGCGGGCACGGTACATTTCTTCAATCTCGAGCGTTGTATTCTCTGCAGGCAGTCTCGAACACAATACCTATATCCAGCGAAGAGCAAACTAAAGTTAGCATACTGGAATATGCTGACACTACTGAAGCCTGGCTATGAAGAGCTTCTGTTCAATTGCTTGCAGTCTGTAAGGGTAGACATTGCGTGTATATGTAAGCGCAGAGTAGCGGGACAGGGCTCTCGAGATTTGTTTCATCATGACCCAGTCTACTTTGAAAACCCCTACCGAATGCTACATACCGGTAATAACAATCTAAAATGATCGAGCCAGTGCTGCGTAGGATTCGTAATATAACACGAATCCTATCAGTATATCGCACACTGGGACCCGGTAAGTTGTCGTTTAGCGAGAATCCGCCTAGATATCAAACCTATCACTATTTCTATTGTAGTGGCTTACGCTCCGCTTAACGAAAGACAATTTCTACGATGAACTGTTTGAAACGACAAACCGCTGTTAATCAGGTGATATCAAAACAGTCTTGGGAGACTTCATAGCCAAAATCGAACCGCGCACTGGAAGCGAGACATAGGTAATTTTGGTCCGGGCAATCGCAATGATAATGGTAGCAGACTGGCATCTTTTGCCGAAATAAATCAGTAATTGTTCGTGGACATGAATCAATAAGACATTGATATCTTGAGACGCAGGCTACACCAAACGCGACTTACCACAACCAAATTGGCCACTGCCTAATATGTAGGCGATGGAAATGCGCTATCACTGAGTGCCGCAGTTACTGGGGCAATAATCTGCCAACAGATCACACGCTGCTCTTAGATCACGTGAAGGTCAAAATAGCAAGAAATGGCGTAGCCGTAGTCAAAGATGGCCACAGACATATTTTATGATATTTTCGTATAGATATGTATTTACATAAGTAGAAATTTAATATTGGTGTACACTATATAAATAATAATTATAATTGTATAAACTAATATTGTATGAATTTTCTCATAAATTTATGTTAATACAAGTTATATTGCTAACCACTAGTAAGCCTTCGTCTAAATGTTTCTATATCGTCATGTATACCAATCACTCGTCTGGTATCACCAGAATTCAAGTCGGCTACCAAAGGCGAATTCGACGCTTCTGCCATAATAATTCGTCAACCGTATAATTATAAATGTCTGTAATAAAAAGAATAAAATTACAAGTGTGATGATAACCAAAACTATGAGTACGTACCTACAATAAATTCCAACAAGGCTTAATGAATTTGCCTTACATATTTACTAGGACAATCCTAAAGCTATGTGTCACAGCAGTACATGCGTCGTTCCTTTAGATCTCCGGAAAGCCGGGGAAGCTCCAGTACCACGACAAGGCCGGTCCCCTATTAAAAAAATGACCGGATCACGATGTTACCATCGTGATAGGAACGTGCGACTTCACTGGAGGATGCAAACAGCAAGACGTAAAAACCGTAACAAAAACCTTGTATTATAATTAGATCAATTCGAAATTATCTTAATTAAAGAAAGAAAAGTGTTAGCCACGTGGCCAACTAAATAGTGCAAAAGGCAACGTTACCTCACGTGAGGTGAACGTGCATAATAAAATAAAATAATAATTATAATAGTATTAATAATTATAATAATAATAATAATAATTATAATAAATATTAATAATAATAATAATAATAATGATAATAATAATAGAAGTAATAATAATAATAGTAATATTGATAATAATAATAATAATAATAATAAATTTTTTAATAAAAATAATAATAATAATAATAATATTAATAATAATAATTTTATCGTAGCCCGTGTTTGATGATACGGGCGTTTTCGGCAGTTTCTGGGGGGGGGTCGAGATGCCCCGGCCCCCCAGTTTGTAAGACGGGCGTAGCTGGGACCTCCCTCCAGTTTTTTGGGGGGTCGGTCGAGCTAAACTAAGTTCAGTCGGGCTAAGAAATGCTAAAATACGGAGGTGATACAATGGTAAGTGTCTTACGACAATGTGGAGGCAAATCTAAATCCCATGCAGTTATCACACAGCCATCATAATTAAATATTTTGTTTAAGAAAGGAGATTGCATGGACTGTAGAAAGTATTGCGGTATTTCACTGTTAAGTATTGGCCTCAAAGTGCTGGATCCTGTTATAATGAACCGTTTCAAGTTCACGCGTCATAATCTTACGAGGAAGAATCAAGGTGGTTTTAGATCAGGAAGAGGCTGCATAGACCAAAATAGCCTATCCTCGCTGCGTCTGTTATTACAACATGGATAGGAGTTCAAGTAGCGTGCTATCATTAGCTTCGTGGATTTTAAAGCAGCCTTCGACTCAGTGGATAGAAATGCTCTTTATCGTGTTATAGAAAGCGATAGAATGTCAAGCAAACTGCTCGACATTACATAACAACTGTATGCGTGGTCAAGCAGTGCAGTGAAATGCCAAGACAGTCACTCTTCATAGCTTGAAATAAAAACAGGCGTACGGCAGGAATCAGTATTGCCACCAGTGCTATTCAGTTTCGCCATCGATTTGGTACTAAATGCTTATGTGCGGGAATCTGACAGGAGTTAACTTTGCGTCAGCGCAAGGATATCATAGATATCGATTTTGCGGATGATATCGCGCTTTTTGCGGAATCAGAGGCCAAATGGCAGACAACAATTGACTGTTTGTACAAGCATTACAGATGGGCCGTGCTGAATATCAGTGCGACACTAGCGAAACTATGATCATTTTGTCCAGTCTTCCCCGCATCTCTGTGGATGGCACCACTTTGTGCAATGTTGATAGTTTCTGCTGCCTTGGCTTCGTTCTAAGCGGTTTCGGATGTTCTGATAGGGATGTTTCGATCAGGTTAGCTGTACCATCATTGGCGTATGCTAGACTGAGTAAGCTATGGCGAAATGATATAGTTAACATGGAGACGAAAATTATGGTCTTCGAACGATGCCAAACGAACGAACTAAATGCTCAATGGATAAATATATGAATTATTTCATTGATATATCAATAATAGCAATTTTTGAATTATTTACTATTAAACCAACTGCAACTCAATATAAGTCGAAACGATATCAACATAACAAAATACCTTGAACAAACGTAACATAACTATATGATGTAGCTAAAACAACATGCGCCATCGCCCAGGATTCATAGTCTTTCTCACACAACAAATACAACCTCCTTCTGCTATATGCTAATGAGCTAGCTATTCGCTGTAGACGTGACAGATACTGCGTATTTCATAGTTGAACCACAATTATTAAAATTGCACACTGTATATCTTGGCTAAGCGGTAATGCAACATTTCTCAGACAGTTACAGCGATGTGCCTACGATCGTTGGGACACGTAGTAAGAATGGCGGACATATGGCTTACAAAACGGATCTTGCTCGCAGATGCACCATTATGTGGGAAAGGACTAGGTGAACGTGCTCTAGAAATCTGAAAACGTTCAACACTGAAGTAGATGAATCTGCTGCTCACAGACCTATCGTGTAGACGAGGTTCCTTTAGAGGTAACACTCATCGGACCGGCAGCAGTGTAGATTGTGAATTAACAGGGTTCTGGTCTCTCGCAACAGTGAGAACTCGTGAAAACAGGTGAAAAGAACTAGGTTCCGCTTACGCTTAGTAATTTCAGGTCTGCTTCTGGCAAATTTTTCAGTTTATTATTCTTTGGATTTGGCGCATTATGTTGAGTGTTACACGATACTTGAACAGTGAGCGATTATAGCTGACGCAGTAGCACTGTAAGTAACGCATATTTTTAAGAAGCAGCCAGTATACAAATCTATTGTTGATGTTTTTGTGAATAATTTCGACGTTTTAAATGCTTTATTAAATGATTACCTCAACATTTAGTGGTGGGTGGTCGAAGACGTAGACGTAAACACGGACGCAATTACGTTACCTTATCACATCCGAAATCGTTCTGAAATAACATTCTGATCTCTAATCAGTTGCACTTCGAAATGGTTCTTTTTATAAATAATGTTCATTTCGAAACAGATCTGTTGGAATTGGTATATTTTTCTGCAATTTTGATGGATTCGAGTCGGCACAGAAATTAGATTTAATTTAAAACGCACGTGGTGGAATTAAGTTGAGTGAAATCAATTCAGCGCTTACATATTGCTTTGTACAGAGTATTTATTGCAATAGGTTTAAATTACATGACCATGTCTCAAACAATATCGACATTTTAAATTGTACTCGCATTTATTCCCGAAAGATGGCATTAGCTTTTATCAATTTTTATGTATGAATAAAATCCCATCAATCACAGCGGTTACATTACACATCTTGCGGTGTTGTTTAGACTCGAAAACGGGTTCCAATTCATACCGATCATATAAGTGGACAAAATGTGCTCGGGTCGGGTCAAAACGGTGTTCGATACAAATCATTATGAAGTGTATCTCGGCAACTGGTGGCTTAGCCAAATTAAGTCGATTTTGTAAGGCAAAAAGCTTTATACGTCTGTATATTCTTTCCTAATGGGTTCTTTTAGGATGCATGATCGGGGTCGCAGTGGTTTTTGAAGGGGCCCAATAGACTTACATACACGGATACGGCGATATCCGTAATTGCTCAAGCTACTTAAGTACATTTTGTGGGGCAATCCGCACTCTGTAGCTTTACATAGTGTGCCAATTTTTTTATTTAGGCTGCAAGATTGGGTCAAAATTGGGTTTTCTATGGGTCTATGAAGCCAAAAATACACGAAACCAGCAATATGTCCGCAACCTCTTCAACGATAATACTGATGTTTTTGTATTGTTTTATAGAAATTCATCCTCTATTAACCGAAACAGTGTGCAGCTGTTGCCATTACTTGCGCTGCAAAGTTTTGTCAAAATGGGGTTTTTAAAGGGTCTGTGGGACACAAATACACATAAATGACAGTGTAGCCGCATCCGCGCTAGCTACAACTATGTGTGTTATTCGCTTCATTTTGTACAGTGTTCCATCCTCTAAGTGGTTGCATATTGTGAGTTCCTAAACACGCAATAAGTGGGTGCATGTACTCAACTAATCAAACAATGTGGCTGATATTCGGCTAATTTTTAAGATTGATGCTCAATTATATATCTGCGCACGTTCAAATTACAGTTGTTACGGACAAAAATAAGTGCATAAAATACGAAAATACGAGCGCAACAACGTTCATTTTTTATTTCTAAGCAACGTATGTCAGAAGCAGCGTTACAACGTTCTATTGCGTTTACGTTCGTTTATAACCGGTCGAAAAAATTCTTATAAAATACGAGAAGATTTGTTTATGCTCGAGTAAACTTAATATGACCCCATCAGCCATCCTATTTTGTAATTTTGCATAAAGTTGTTGCGGAACGCATTTTGGTTTTGAAAACTGTTCGCGATTGAAATCTAATCACTTTTTGTTCGCGATAATTCAAGTAAAATTACCCAAATTTTTGAGAACAAAATTGTCGAATTTTCATCAAACGGATTTTGTTCGCGACCATTAAGAGCTTAAAAATAGGATCGATTTGTTTGCGACGTCATTTTTGCATTAAATTTGTTCGCGAACACTGAATAATTGGCTTTCCTGAGCCAAGGGGAATCACAAAAGGGTCACACCATCTTTTTATGAATAGCTCTCTTCCAAAAGAGGTCTCTTCGAGACCAGGGTCGTCCCTTTTCAGAAATAAACCTCCGTGATGCTTGTTTAGCAATCTTTGATCAGCATTTTTTGGGGTGTAGAGGCTTTTTTGCCAAAGCTTCGGTTACGATTCTCAATACCCCAGGGGTCAATTTTTTTTCGTTCTTTCCGATAGAACGTGATTCGATGTCGTATCTGGCAAGAACGTGTTCGATGCCCTTTCTGGCAAAGGGGGTTCAGAAGACCCCATTTTCAAAGTTGATGCTGATTTTGTAAAATATGAGAATTGTAGACTTTTTGAGTTCGGGGTCGTAACTTTTAGATATAGTTTTAATAGATACTACTAAGAGATTTTAGAACTAAAAGATTTGGCTAAAATTTGATCTTTGATATCAGAACAAATTAAGAATATTAGCGTTATACTGGCATGGCTAAAAATACCTTGTGTTTTCAGGTTTAAGAATATGTTTTAATCACGAGGGCGATATAAAAATCGGTGACATATACAATATTCTGCAACATAAAGTGCTAAATGATCAGGAAGTAGATCGATTGACTGTGCGATTCATTGAAGTTTGTCGATTAACTGCTACTTACGGGAACACGATTGAATATTTAGCGTAACTGCGCCAAATTAGTTATAATTACAGATGTGATTGTGGTAATCCTTGCTATTTGGTGCCTACGGGAGGCCTCGTTCGTTAAGATGATTTTAAGCTGTTCGGATAGTAAAAATTGCCGGAAAAAGTATTCAATTCGGATCGGTTCTTTCTTTTTCAAACATAATTATCCTTGTATAAAGTACTTTTGATTATGGTGGGTTTTATTAAAAGTTTACGGAGTGAATTTATTCAAATTAAAGTGCAAGTTTCGTCGCGGGCAATGTATGACTGGTATATATTGTTGGGAAATTTCAGTTGCTTATGACTGTGATTTGGGAAAATCTTATGTTGGGAGGATCAGGGTTTGACGTGGAAATTGATGAATCGACGTTTTTTCGACGAATCAAGATTTTTTCAGAAATTTTTGCATATTCGTATTCAGCTCGACCCACTTGACTTCAAAAATACATAATTTGATCATTTTCAGAATTTTTTTTAGATTTTTTTAACCTTGGCAAAATTCGAAAAAATTTTAATGGTAAAATTAGGTATTTTTTAAAGTCAAGTGGATCGAGCTGAGTACGGATATGTAAAAATTTTTAAAAAATCTTGATTCCTCGATCGCGCCATGGCTCAGCAGTGCCCAATAATTTAAATGATTAGGTATTAAGGGACCGAATTGCTGCAAATTGAAAACGCCGTAATTCTGCTTGAACACAAGGTATAATGTTTGACGCTTGGATTTGTTTTGGAAAATTTCAGTTAGCGAAAACGGAGTGAAATTCAGCCTTATTTCTGTAACAAGCATTTTGCGTTTCGATATCGGTTATGACAAAATAGCATGATTGGTGAGGTCACATTAAGTTTATTCTCGCATTACGTTTGATGTTCGTTTGTAAGCGAGCGTTCAAACGTTGGTTTGCCTTTACGTTCGTTCGTTCTTACGTTCAATTTCATGCACTCATTTTTTCTGTGATTGTGTATATTCGACAATCAGAATTCACCACCATAGCGCCTAGGTATTAGTACTTGTTCCCGCATTTGATTTCGTCGACCTGAACCTAGCAAGGCTGTGGTTCTAGGCCGGTTTGCTGTTGATGGAAAAAGAAAACGCTATTATTGCAGCGCACCAAGCAATGGTACGATTAATTTGAAATTTTGTTACCTTCGTACACCGCGCTGAAGTGCCTGGGCCTCTGATAATATAAGATTGAATAAATCAGTCACATTTCTGTCATGTACCTTTACCTCTCGTTTCATTGGCGTGCTATAATCTACCGTGTACACGAAACAGCACTTGTATAGACTGGCTTTTCCAAAGTGTGGTAGGGTGCTTCAGGCATATTTCGGTGCCCCCTGGTAAAGTTCGGGCTGCACCCCGATTGAGGATTCTGGCAAAATTTTTGGCCTTTTCTTCCTTAAATGCACACCCCAGATGGGCATAAAAAATTGAACATTTTTAAAAATCGAATGTTAAAAATTTGACAATTTCAGCATAAAATTGGTTGAGAAGTAGCTTTTAACCTGAAGAAGGACGTTTTTCTACCGTCTATAAGCCTATTAACTATTTTAGCGTTTTTCGCTGAAAAATATTAAATTTTGAAATTTCGACCCCCCAGTTCAAGCGAGCCCTGAGCCCCACCCTCCTCCCAGTTGCGTTCCTTGGCAAAATTCGGGGGCCCCATTTGCGAACCAGGCCACCCCCCGGTTCATGCCACTTGGCAGAATTTTTATCGAATGGAGATGCCAAGTTGATATGCTATGTCGTTCCAAAGCCGACGTGTAATGTGTAGCACTAACAGGGTAGCGACGACCTCAGTATTAATTGTTACTTTTTCAGATTGAAACAGAAACTAGTGCAGTTGCTAAAGAAAAATTGAGCGAAAACGTACTCGCCGGGTTAGAAGACGATCCTGCAAAAACAGTCAAATTTAATGCGAAATCATACGTGGAAAACCCGTCAAGTACTGTTGGTTCAAAGGACACGGATGGTATCATAGATCCGTTGACAATAGATATAACCGCTAATAAGAAAGGAACTTCTAAGAAAGTAGGCTCTAGTGTAAAACATAATAGCGTTACTAAAAAACACAGAACCAGTGACAAGAAGAATTTGCAGACAACGAAAGTCGGAATCAAAAAGCGTGACGCGAGCCCTTGCAGTGGAAGTTGGTCAGAGGACGATACATTACATGGTGAGTGCCGTGACTATCGTAAAGCCAAATCCGTTCGGCAACAAAGGAAATCATTCAATACGAAAGCAAAATCGAAGGACGAAGGACAAAAAGTCGAGTATTATGATCCAGGCTCGCACTGGTGTGCTTCGTGCAATACAGTATTCGGTACGGCGCTGGAGATGTTTGCCCATATGCATGGAACCGTTCATAAAAATGTTAGTTTTCTCCTTTGCAGCTGGTAGGCATTTCAGGTATTGGTAAATGTAAAAATCTTAAACATGAATTCCAATTGAACTAATTATATTATCAAAATGGTCAAAAAAATTTATAACCCTCACTGGAAATGACGGTTACTATTAATTGTATGTTACTTATTCCATCTGTCGCCCTAGAGTTCTGTGATATTTTTTCTATTTACTCAGAGTTCGCTCAGAAGTATTAGAAGTTGTTCTATAGTGGTTCGAACTCTCTTTTGCAAGGGTTGTAGTTTCTAAAAAAGCGAAGTCTGCGTTTAGTGCAGTACTGTGTGTCTGGCCTCTCATTGTAGGGAAATATGTGGATCACCCCACTCCATAAAATCCTCCCATGTCAACAATGATTCACAACACACGAAAGTTAGGAATTTGAAAGTCATGTTAGTACGTCGGGATGATATAATAAGGCAGTTACGACTAATAATAATATCATCAGTACCGAAATTATGCAGATATAGCAAAACTGGCCAAATGTAAAAAAAGCAAATTCCTCTCGAACTCGAGATTTTCTCCCGAGAATGAAAATGAGGCTCCATGGAAACTTCCACATTTTTCGGCAAATGGAAAGGCCAGTACACAGCAGTTATTGAATTTAGATTGGCTGTTCCCAAATGTTTACCAGTAAATATCCGATCGAAGTATTCACTTAATATTCTAAAGTTGTTAAGCAAAATATTTGACATGGACAATAATGGTATTATAACTACTTTGCTTTGCTTCATTTCCAGTTAGACCTTGCATACTATTAGATGGCGTGTTTTTCTTATTTTTAAACAGTACATGAATGGGTTTTCTCAATAAATACAATGTGCTACATTATTGCTAAACATACCATATCTCTGAAATATCTCAGAACTTATCAATGTGATTATGTGGAATAATGTATGCAATAATGCGGATTCTTCGTAGCCTATATGGAAAGAAAAAATCTCTTTACCAACTTGACATCAACGTGTGCAGGAATACGGTATGTTCTTTCAGACACAAAAAGCTTTAGGAATCCATCCGATATTTTTGGATTAAACTTATTCGTTTTTAAGGTACTGTGCTTATTACTATTGTAACAGATTCATGCTGGATCGTTACGAGACAAATTAACCCTTATCACATGACAATGGGCAACATTTACGCATATTAGCTTATAATTGTCACCTGAAATAACTTTTTGAGATTCGAGTGAACTTGGATACCGAAAACCCACTCTTTTTACCCGTGCGCGTATGTGCGGTCATGAGTGTGACACCGCCTGTCAAGGCTTCTAATATCCGGCAATGGGATCTTATTTAATTATGCGAACTGGCATTGTTATCCTACGCGTTGTCGTTACCATTAACATGTACTTATGCATATATACAGTACTGGCCAAAAATGACCGTCGCACTTGGAGCGAGCCACAAGCGAGTCGCTCGCTCAAGATTTCGAAACTATTTAAAGTAATAACAAATTCTATTTTTAGAACAAATTTGTTTCGAGCGAATCGCGGACGAGCGACAGTCATTGCAGCCCAGCTTTCAAAACATTAATACTAAGATTTAAACTGACATTAAGTGAAACGAACGACGTCCCGACCCAGCTCTGTCAGAAAAGGCACTCATAGTTCCATTGCCCCACGAAGCACAGGAAAAGAGATTTGCTAGAGAAAAGATCCACTGTTGTTATTATAATTGCGATATTTTGTCATTTATAATTATCGCAGCAACTTGGTATCGCTGTATTTACTCTAGGAGTTCGCAAAATGGTTCCGGTGATCCGAGCATAAGCGTAGGTCACCAGTGGACTTCCATTTAGGACAAAATTACCATTTTAGTATTGTTCCCTGGATCGGGCTCGATCCAGTGCCTTCGTCGAAATAGTATAAATTTACACAAAATGTCGGCGACAAAATAAAATATTGTTGTCCCCACATTTGTTAAGTCACGTTTCATGCTTAAAGAAATGGAAATGTTTCGCGGAAAACATCGCCCCTTAGGAGAACTTTAATAGGTTGTATAAAATTCGGTCCCAATATTCTTCTAACAGGGCCTATAAGCCGAGTACTAAGAATTCTACGTTGCAAAGCCATTGTTCGCAGTTGTTCACGGGTGTACACGATAAAACGGTAGTAGTTTACAAAGTATTTTTGGGACATATTTGAATAGAGTAGTAATCTTCGAACGCATAGCTACATATATCTTTGGTCATGTTTATATCCGTGTCGAGTGTGGATGATGTTAACAAACGCGAACGACCCCACTTTAAACGAACAATACTGGGCGTCAAATACATCTTAATTTGCACTTTTCATCAAAATCGGTAACTTCATTTCTGTTCCGTATATTAACTGCTTGCCGTATTGGCACGCTTAGCGAGTCACATTAGGTATGTTAAGTTCAGATGAACGTTCGGATAAGCTTGAGTCGAGCTACAATCAAAACTATCGCGAACGTCGTTTGCCGTTTAAAATTTCCCTGTATGATTGTGTATATACATATGCATCTGCTTAAGCTATCACCGAGAGCACCAAAACCCCGACCCGATACTTGAGAATCTTTGCTACTAGCAGAACAAAGCCTTCGTCTTCGATATAGTAAGATCGTAGAACATGGATCATACATGTATGTACGTATGGCTAATTGAATTGGAAAAGTTGTTCCCCGTTTTGTAGCTTTTAAGTCTGTCCACTTCGACAATTTGTTGTCGCGGTATGAGCGATTGGCGACAGCTGTCCGCATTCTTTTATTTGAAAAATTGACCTTTTCATAATGCGCTGTATTGAAATGTTGATTTTTTCCGCATCGATACTGTATTTCTTACGTCAATTTTGCGGCCAAAGTCACAGGGTTTACTTATTTTATTATAGCATTGCCGAAGTAATGGCTTGTGAGGGATTAATTAATGTATGTTATATTCTTGTAGGCCATGGACCAATACGACCGACCTTGGATGGCAAAGCAGAATAAGGAAAACAAAACTGGTAATTTGGGCGAGAAAACTTGCGTCAAAAGTTATCAAGGTAACGAAAGTTTGCTGTTGCTCGTATTATTTACCGTACGAACAATGAATTATTTTTTATTTGTCCGCTGTTTGATAAAATTGCTTTGACAACAGATTATTATGCAAACATTTATGATATGCTTTGGTTGTTGATGTTTCGACCCTCATTTAATTTCGTGATACATTGATATCCTGAGTGTTTCACTGAATAATACAATAAACTTGTTCATTGATATCTGAAACCTGTAGTAGGAGACAAAATAATTATGAGTGGGATATGTAATTTTTCAGTAACTTGAACTTATGCCAAGTTGTTAGCTGTCAATAAATTAAACGAGATAATATCACCGCTGTTTGACGTTCGTCTTTCGATGTTAGACTCATTCAGTGTTCGTTTGAAATATTTTAGAACCATGTTAGGCACTGGCGTACGTTTTCGACTTTGGTTCGAACAAGTGGTCGATAGTTCCTATTAAACCTTATAGCTAGCTTAATGTGATAAAACTATGTTAATATAACACCTTATTCTTGTTTGAATTCTGAAAATGGGTTTTCTCGAGAATGTGGTAAAAATGTTCGATGCTCCCTGATTGAAACCAGTATTTTCTGCCTAGATTATAGGAGGCAATTGTATTAAATGAATGCAGGAGTTTTTCATATTTTGTAATAATGATTATATGTAAGCAATAAATTTTACGGGTTGTATTTTAGCATTAGTTGGTTGGTCCAATAATTATCTAGCAGAACGGTATATTTTTATTAACATTGTAGAGCTGAGAACGGGTCTGGATTTCAAGAACTTGCCCGTTTCGTTAGTATAACAATATTAGTAAAACAACGGAAAAACCGATCGTGTCAAAAACTTTCTTTTCAGCTTTTCATTACAGCACTATTTCCAGAGTATAGCTGTTTTTTTTTCTTAAAGCTAGGGCTAGAAAATGTGTCAGTATATCGTTAAATAAGTAGCTATTGTTTCGTTAGCAACTTATGTGCTAGAAACTGCACAGTACTGTACAAGTAAAAATAAACGATAAAAATAGCTATCTGTCGCAATGGCTAAACGGGCCGGGCCGGGATTTTTCCTAACAAAGTCGGTCCGACCCGTTGGTTCCTCAAGGCCGGGTCAGGCTTCGAGTTTTACTTCTCACCTCTATTACATTGTGGAACAAGGAAATAATATTTAGATTGCTGTATTTCTATTGATAGTATTTGGTTGTAAAGTTTGTAACTTAGCATTAATTATTAGTATTTGGGCTTTGCTTAATAAATGTTGACGTGTTTAAAGATTGGTTTGTAGAACAAATTATAAGTACATGGTGTGCCATAAAAGGCTAAGCTTTTGCAGCATTTTTTTGTATTCATTTCAATTTAGCCACCAAACCCGTTCTTATTGAGTGGGGCGGAGCTACTGTGCCATAATTGGTGGGAATAATAAACTGTAATATTGCTCTAAAACAGAAACAAAGTAGTTTGTACCTAAATATGTGTCCTGGTTGTTGAAACGGAGCGAGCGAGCCGAGTTTCCACTGAATGCACTAGGGGGAAATCGTGAAACTTTCTTTTTTGTCTGTTTCTGTCACTTATAACTCATCTCCATGTTTGTGGATTTCGACTAATTGTTTCATTTGATAGAAGAAATAATGAGGGTGTGCCCTTTAGTGGAACGCGACCAGCTCCTGCTCCATCTTCGGGGTCAAAATGGCAAAACATGTTTTTTTCAGGATTCTTTGCCAAATTTGGCCATACGGGTACCAGTCTTTCACAGTCCATATCTCGTGACACCGACACCGATCAGAATCAGCTCATCGAGATCTACAACATTTCTGACCAAGACTTTTTGTGGGACAACTTCCGGCGCCGGTGTTGGTCCGAATAGCAATCCTTTGCCAGAAATGGCGAGTTTTCGAATTTTGACACGTTGTTCCGTGTTTTTACGTCACAACGAGTGTCTATTAGGTTATCAAGAATACGATGGTTTTACTATTTTGAGTCCAACTCGATTATATTTTACATTTTCATAGGGCTTCAGGGGTTTTACGATCGACGAACCTTATTTCCAAGATGTAGTGAGTTTTCATTTATTTGGTTATTTAATGCTTGCAGAGCATCAAGAATTGGTCTATATGTAAATGTTTCGGTGCGCTGTATACGATGTTTGGGTTATTTAAAGTCCAGCACTAATATTTTATATTTTTTAGATATTTTCAATGGGTTTAGTGTCAATGAACCAGATTGCCAGAGCATTATAGTCTGTCTTCATTATTATAGTCTTGGTCGGCGAATTTCGAACTACCGTAAAAAATGTTGGACTTTAATGATAATTGAAGCAAGGATAAATAAAAATAAAAACAATAAGCAATGTCAGCAACACAATCTTCACACCCAGCGATGTAATAATTTATATGTTAGTAGCCACAGATTATAATGCAGAAATGAGAGAAATTCGTTTAGACTGTTGGTATTGTAAACTTCAGCTTGGACATAGCCAAAAGTAGTTAAAGGCTCGACTAGGTGATTATATCTTTGCGGCAAAATTGCATAATATGTTATACTTCTTTTCTATAAATTTGTGGATTTGGTACAAAATCGTTTTCTCTAATTTAGGTGCACTAAAGGCCCAACTGTGGTTGGGAATATATATCAGGGAGTAACAAGCAATAATTCGGGCTCCGGCGAAAATCGTGTTGCGGTTCCGGCAAAAGGCAAAAACCATACCGAAACCGGAATTCCGATATATACATTTTGTTTTGTAAATCTGTCCTTATTTTTGTTTCATCTGTGATCCAATCATACGTTATATATAGACAATGATCGCGTTCCAACACAACCAAACAAAAGAAAAGACTAACTCAGCAAATTACCCTGTGAAACGTAAGTAGAACACAATTTCAGTAAGAATTTTTCATTTTCACCCGACAGGAGTTTGTTAAAAATACAAAGCTAGGTCGATACTTGTAGCAGCTTACCCATCCAGAAGTCTGCGGTACATGTTAGAACTGAACCGGTCCAGCTTGATATACATAATAGAGTAAGGATTATTGGAGAACATGAGCTGTAAGCTTGGCTAATATATAAATTTCGTGAAGCACCGGCCAGTGCGCTTGTAAACTTTGTAATCAGTCTACATTGGAGTAAAGTAACATATTAGCAATGCAGCCAGAAACTGCGTTTTTGGGAACGAACTGTATTGATTGCAACTGTGCGAGCAGTATCACAGTTTGCCTCGTTTATTGCATTCTGATCAGAAAATCATCGTCATAACTCATGGGCACTGGTTGCCCAACGCTAGCCAACGATCAGAAAATTATAGTATACGTTTTTGTTTTCTTTTAGAACCGTATAAACCAAGAAAGTTTCCTAAGGAATAACATGTAACGAACGTTTGTCTAGTAAAGCGAGGCGATTGGGGACAGAGCAAAATATGTGTAGTCTATGCTTCATTCGTTATGAGAACATTCAGTTTGACTCGGTTTACGCAAGCCTCTACAGCCGAAGTTCCGCTGGGACTACAAAAAACCGACACCATGATCGATAAATAAATATTTTAGCTTCTGCAACCTCTTAAAATTGAGGCAATGATGTCATCTCAATACTAAAGCAATGTTTAATGTAAAATTTAATTTAATACATTTTAAGATAACAATGCCTTCATTTCGTCCTTCACCTGTTTTATTATGTATAATTTTCGATGACCAGGTTCTCAGGGAGTAACCGGAATTCCGGTTCCGGGGAAAATCGTGTTCCGGTTGCGGTTCCGGCAAAGGACAAAAACCATACCGGAACCGGAATTCCGGTTTAAAAATTTTGTTTGAAATTTTCCACATTTTTTGCTTCATCTGTGATCCAAACATATGTAATATATATTATACAATGATCAAGCTCCAATACAACAAAGCAAAAGAACAGATTAACTAAGCAATTTGCTGTGTGAAACGTAAGTAGGGCACATAAATTCAGTAGGAATTTTTCATAATAAACTGCAGGAGTTTGTTAACAAATCAAAGCCAGGTCAATGCTTGTAGCAGCCATTTTCCACATTCAGAAGTCTCCAAGGAATGTTCGAATTAAACCGGTCCAACTCGGTAACAGAGTATGACTTACGTAGAAGTACTTAGCGTATGCTTTGCTAACATAAATTGCGTCAAGCATGAGCCAGTTCTCTTGTAAACCTGGGGTAAATAGAACTGAAGTAGAAGCACCAGCCTAAATTGAAGTAAACTAACGTTATCTGCAACGCAACCAGAAACTGCTCTCTTGGCAACGAACTGCATTTTTTGAAACTGTGCGTGCAGCGTCACAGTTTGTCTCATTCATAGCATTCTGATTAGAAAATCATCTAACTGACGGGCATTGTTTGTCCAACGCTAACCTAAACAGTGCCCCTGAGCACTGATCAGAAAATTACCTTCTATCTATTATTTTCTATTAAAATCATATAAACTAATAATTTCAAGTTTCATACAGAAGAACATGTAACAACCGTATGTGCAGTAAAGTGAGGCGACTGTAGACAGAACGAAAGTGTTTATTGTACGCTCCACGCGTTGTAAGCACATTCAATTTGCCCTGGATTAAGAAGTGGGATCTTATGAAATGTAAAAACTACATATCTAGTCCGCTGCTTTCGATTGCGCTCAAAATGCTGGCAATGGTAGTTCTGAATAGGTTCCGCTGTTGCTGCGAAGACATCAAACGTAAATTTGAGGCCGGCTTTTGCCCTGCCTGCTGCTGTACAGACCAAATCATCACCCTTTAGCAGTTACAGGGTGTCCGCGCCCTTGAAAGTCCTTGAAAACCCTTGAATTGGAAAGTTGCCTTTGAAAACAACTGAATTTGACTAAAACCCTTGTAAACCCTCGAATTTGTGTCCCAGGGCAGCTCAATGTTGTGTTTTTGTTAAGAGATTTTGATAAGAAAATCTTACAAAGTAGCAAAAAATGTTGGCGCTTCGCGCGGTTTTAATGGTTAATTCATCTTTATATACAGTTAAAATTTGACACAAAATTTCTTTGTGAAATTTAATTCCAGATTGCATGCCCATTCTCGACTATTGATTATGAAACCCGCACACTGATATGCAGCGTCCCGATTCGTAACGCTATGAAACATTGGAAAAAATAATGGTATCTATTAAGTGAAACAAAAAAAACTTGACAGGATAATATGATTATGCTATTATGATCTGATCCATTTCACCCTTGAATTTCACAGCGGCTAGGCTTGCTGCAGACCCGCCATGAATTTTCGTCGAAGTACGCTGGTGGCTTTTGTCGACTTCCTTAGTCGCCTTTGACCCAGTCGACCGCGAATCACCATGGAAGCAGATGGCGTCCTTAATAAGTTGTTTCGTATCATTAGGACGAAATGCCGCAGCGCGGAAGCTCTTATACGTGGCTACAATTCCTCCTCAGCAGCGTCTTCTATAAAGACTGGTGTAAGGCAAGGCTCTGTATTGTCTCCCACGCTTTTCAGCCAGATTGGGCAGTCAGAAACAGTCATGATACCCCGGAGGACGGAATAGTTTCACAGAAGGTTTCAATGTCAGCGATCTGGACTACGCCGAGGATCTAGCATTGCTAGCCAATTCGGCCGCTACGCTACAGTCAATGCTGCTGAGGCTAAGCGGATTGGTCTCAATATAAGTATCGAAAACACGTAGGTAATCTACTTCTGCTACAGCAAGCTAGTACTTCAGGTAAACGGCCAACAGCTCGAAGTGGTGGATGAGTTCCCATACCTCGGATGAACAGTCAACGGTACAGATGGACATCGTCGGTGATTACCAACAGAGTAGTTAATGCATCTAGAGCGTTCGCCTGCCTTTCTAAACGTGCTGACTACGGTGATTGTGTTGTGTAGAGACTAGCACCAATAATTCGTGCATTTTTAATTCTTTTCTATGGGTTTAGGGTTACATACGTTTTAGAGCAGTATAAACATCAAACACAAAGCCTGTTACAAGGTGATTTCACAAAATTCCCGCTTGATGCAACCACACTCACTTCGTTTCACCCTCGCTTGCGATTTACTAGTGTAACAAATCATTCTGGATCGTTACGCAATAGATTTATTCCCACCACAGTGTAATGGGCAACATTATTGAACCATAAGCGTATGTTCATTACAGAAATCCAATCTCCCTTCCCCTGAGCGAGTATGTGCGTGTGTATGTGATCGAGTATTAAATGATTTAATACTTGTAACCTTGATGAATTTGGCATTATTTATATTTTCTGTCATTTGACCAAGTTATAATCGTATTAACCAAGTTATATTTGTATGGTCTGTTATGATCATTGTATGAGCTATTGTTCCAGCTGTATGACCTATTGTTACCCATATGCTATTGTTGTAACTGTATGTCTTATCGTTGTAACGAAAATTATCTCTTGTTAAAATTGCATGACAGCTGGTCGTAAAATTGATTTTTCTCTATTGATGATTGCTTTTTATGATTGATGGTTACCTAATGTAGGTAACATTCCATTTGTGCCTTTATCATATTTCTTGATAATTTCATTAACGCTATTCTGTATCTGTATACAACCGGCCGGGTTTGCTGCTGAGGTATTTATTAATACCTTACCATTCCAGACTAGCAATTTGTACCTGTACGATTTGTGACTAGTTTTGGTTGTGAAAAAACATTACACGACAGCAAGCGATATTATAGACTAAACTTAGGCAGTGACTGAGAAAAACTGGCACTTTCGTGAACCTGTCCAGACCAGACAGGTGTCCATTTCCAGACTTGTGGCTGTTCGCCTTGCAGCGAACAGCAAGTCTTCAGAAATGTTGGAAATTATAAGTATAAAATATTAAATATTAATTTCCTTAGTGTTCGTGTTAACTGTGGACACTGGAAAGCATAATCAACAAAATGTGTTTTAAATGTCAATTCCGAGTCCTCGGAATTGAGGGTCATCACTGTTCCGGCACATTACTTCGGAACGGTTTGGAATTTTTAGGAGCGGACCAGAAATTTCTGGCACAAAACTTTTCGAACCTTACACTGAGAATCCGTTCAAAATCCACCGACATATTAGGAAATACTTTCGAAATCTGAGTATTTTGGTGAATTAGAAATTATTGGCTATTTTAGTCATTATTGTATATTTATCGATATAAAGATTATAGTAGGCTTTCTCGGACTCTAGGATTTAATTCGTGCCGTTATAAACCTGTTGTGCCCACCTTGGGTACAGAACCTCCATGAACATTATGGAAATTTTCCTGATGGGCATGTCACGCATCGTTGTGTTTCCCACATTAAGCTGGACTGAAAAATGTAACACACCGGTCCTTACAAGATAATCATAACCCGTTGGAGGCCCCTGAAACCTACCGCAAACCTGCGTGGGCCTGGCGGAGGGGCTAGCTTTCCTTTTTTTAAATGCTATGGTATTGGGTGTTACAATGATCGGCTTGATGAGTTGAGTTTGAAAGGGAGGTCGGTACCTAAATTATTCCTATGTACGAGGGATTAGGAAGCTTTTTCCGTGTCCTAATACCGTGTTTGTTTTTTTACTTCGTTGTTTTGTTCGAAGACAGGTACCGTGTTTACCTGACATAGTGTCACACACCCTATATATATCTATATATGTCTATAATTATAAATACTTCACTATAATTTAATATTATATATTAGTAAATATATTTATTAAGTAAACGTTATATAATAAACTTGATACAAAATTAATATAGCAATATAGTTAATATGTTGATAAATTTAATATTAAATCATTGTTTATTAATATATTTATTAAGTAAATATTATACAGTTGAATTATTATTAAATTAGTTTGCAAATGGTATGATTATAAATATGTGTTAAAAGCTTAATTAGGTAAATATTATTTAATAAAATTGTAAGTGTATATATGTCTAGTGTATTGCTTAATTATAAAATAAAATAGTATATAGTTAGTTAATAGTTAATAATTGA
Organism: Trileptium ribeirensis; assembly: GCA_030248225.1. Taxonomy (NCBI): domain Eukaryota; kingdom Metazoa; phylum Nematoda; class Enoplea; order Enoplida; family Thoracostomopsidae; genus Trileptium; species Trileptium ribeirensis. The sequence continues at coordinate 91,804 of JASANE010019968.1, read as the reverse complement.
TGTTTATATGTTAAGTAAACTTTTTGTAATATTAGTACTAATAATTATATAATTTGGGGATTAAAGTTTGGGTAAAATTTAGGTATTGGGGAGTTAAGAGATTTGGGTGTCTGGGAAATTGGGGCAAATCGCCGCGAAAATACGATTTGAGCGCGGTCCCGTAAACGGCGCTCATTAATACTAACGAGCGATTTATTATTCTTAATCCAGATAAAATTTCTTTGACTTGGGACTGCAACCTGTATACGGTAGTGGCCCCAATTATTAAATTTAATTGGATAAATCAAGAAAAGACCGGCTTAAGAAATTGTTTCCGATTTCTCAGAGACCGGCATCAAAGAAACCGATAGTCGGAATTAGCTGTCCCGATTGAAATTAACGATTCAGTTTGACTTCGCCAGCGCAGTGTTCGGACGACTTTACTGTCCAGCTCGGACGCTTATTTTTATGGTGAACTTACGTAGCTTTTTTCGATTGCCGTTTGGTTAGTGGTCGTGCCTGTGGGCGATGGTTGGAAGACAGAGAAATAGAGACGGTACGTAAGTGTGGGTGTGGGAGTATGAACGCGAAGAAGTCGTGGACTAGCCTTTGTCAGAAACCGGAAAGATGTTATTCTAGAGTACTATTTTGGTAGCCATCTTCTCTTCTCTATTTGACTGCCCCGTTCTGTCTTCTGGTGTCCGTCCACCGTGGGATCCGGACCCTAATGAGCCTATAGGAAACTTTTCAATCTTGCAGAAGTCAGTCTGAATTTTTGTCGGTCATGAGTTAAGGTACAAAGTAAACCCGATACTCGTAAAGGCTTAATTTTACACGATTTCCCGAGTCGAGTTAGGAGAACGAAGCTATTTACAAGATTGGGTCTGACCGCGGGAAACGATCCAAAATGAATAATCCTGGTCCGCCCTAGATGTTACGATAGCTGGGGTCGTACGGGCACTGCGTTTGGAAGTTGCATAGTGCTGCAGCGTTCCGGGTATTACAGGAACAAGGAGGGTACGCAATGCGGACATCTCAGTTCAACTCGGAAGTCCCGGTAAAAGTGATCGGGACCGATTTCCTACTCCTAAATATTCCCTTAAATTGAAGTTTATTGAGAAATTTTATCGTTAACTTTGTACATTATGCTTAGATTTCCAAATATGGGGATTTGATATTTATTGTTATCGGAGAATTTTATACTATTTTAGATAATTTTATGACGCAGCTGGTTCGAACTTATTCCAGGGAAAATTACTTAAAATGAGTTTAAATTGAATTATATAGTTTTCTTATGACCTAGAGCGTCTAATATCCCGGTAGGACAAAATTTCCCAGTTCCTTACTAAAATGCGGCGTCTGTCACATTGTATTATGAACTTTTGATTCATGCGTCTTAGATCTACCTCCAAATTCGGTCTGTCCTAAATAGACTCGGGGCAGGTATATTTTTGGGCAGAAGGTGATCTACAATTTATGGGTATTCACGGAGTTAAAACTGTACCATAGGGCTTATTGTTGAATGGCTCGGTAGCGCCGTTGCTGCGTCACGTCATAAAAATCGATGTTTCGTGCCGCTGTTTAAATTCCCAAACCGGACGATATGAGACATATATACAGACAGTACCGTCTGATTGGTTCAAAACTGGTACAATCCAGTGGTCTGGTTCATGAAATTTTTTCGAAAACTATCTTATTATTCTGAGTTGTAAGGTTAACTTAAGTCTGACTCGATCTTATGCAAATACTTTTTCCCTCTTACTTAGTTGGTGAATTACTTGATGGACAATTATAAGTGAAATTCATAGGAATTATTTTACACACTAGTGAATCTGATAATTTGTATAATAATAATAAATAATCTCATCACAAGTAAAGAGTGAAGGTAGTATGATCCATAACTACTCGAAGCGCTTTACAATAAGTCCGACGTTCTCGGTATATTATTTCGCAGCTGAGGCGTTGCTTCAGCCTTGTTGATTAAAATCAATTTCTTAGTAAAGAGTACCGATAATCCTAGTAACTTAGTCTCCTTAACCCCGTAGCCTAAGAAGTATGTGTCCTTATACCGGAAACAGTTTCTCTGGATTCACGAGTGTACTATATACAAATTTTGTATAGAACTTCGCAAAGAAGGATCTTCGCACTACCGATAATTAAGGTAAACTATACCCGGGTCGTTGAAATAACGGCCGTCTCTTTCTATCTGTATTTTCTTAGAGTTAATACTTAGTAGTCTTAAATTTATCCTCTGTCGGAAATGAGGAGAACTATGGCTGGGCGTGCGAGTAGGACACTTTCGAAGCAATGACCCACTCTGGGGCAGTTTCTAATTTCCACGATCTTAGTCTGCCAGCTAATTCCTAACGTTTGTATGTCCGAATCAATTTTTAAATGGGGAATCATTTTACTATCCGGGTCGTTCGTCATCGCAGGGACGCGATGGTGCTTGTGTGGGGTGGGACCCACCTCAACTGACGGAACCAGGCGTCAAAGGGTAATTTAATCACTTCCGTCAAATTCTCTGCCACTACTTAATGGTTGCATAGTTATCCAATAGAAACATATGATTTCAAGCTATAGTTTGAGGGCAAGAGGGCATGGGCCAAAATTCGTCGCAAAATGAGCATGCTTAACTGGAAGTTTCAGTTTGGCAGCGATCACCGGTAAATCATCGGTACCGATTGCTAACTTACCCAACTATTTACTGCGACGCGAAAAATTCTCACTGGCCAGAATAGTGAATTTCGACGCTGTCGGTTTCTGATTTTTTGGGGTGACACGCTGGAATTTTTTTGGGGTGACATGTATAACTCAACATCGCCTGAGCGGATTGATTCGCGTGAAAGCTCATTTGGAAATTGGAAATATCTGTTTGTGCCCTTTAGTTAGGCACGAAACCCTATTCCAACTCCCTCTCTGAAAAACGGGCCAAAGGAGCTCGGGTGGGGTCCTGAAGGGTTTCAAACATCGCGTTGCTTACTGTAATTCCATAACCGGTATATATAACCATCACATTGGGCTTTTTTGTGGAGCATTTAGTCTGTATAAACCTGTATATAGTGCTTTGCTTAGCGAAAGCGGTTAGAGACCGCTACCGTAAACAGGTAGCGGTCTCAAACCAAAGGAAATTCCTTTAATTCCTTCGGATTAGGGGTAATAGGTTACATCGTTAAATTAGGGGTAACTATATATAAAGTTTGTGTAACAAATATTTACTTAATGCTGACTAAATTTTTATCATAATTTTATATGAAATATTTATTTATAATTACGTACATATATAGTTATATACTATATATAGTCTCTTTAAAATGCTTATATATTCTTCATACATGCCAAAGGAGCTGCGTCTTGAGACCTCGGACCCATCCCCTGACGTCCTGGTCAACCCCCCGGTGGTCCGCACCACACTCTCAAAAATAGGGAAAATTGGAAAGAAGTGTAACATTGGTAAAAATAAGGCCGGTGGAGGAGGTCGGCAACTTTTTGTCACCACCCGAATGAGACGACCCCCTGGCTTTGCCCTCCTGTGACCTCGGAGCGTCAGCATGTATGATATACTTCGTATGCATATGTATGTTGGCGGTTGCCATGGTACAGTTTTGGAAAAGCAAATAGAAAGAAAAACAATCGCGGGAGTGAGACATGGGAAAGGGCTCTAAACCTTTACCCAGGGGACTAATTGAGGCACGGGCCTCGGAGTGGGACTGGGCTCCCAAAGCCGAACATTTTGATACCGATACCCTAGGGTTAAGATGAAAATGAGAAATCGGGCTCTCGGGTAAGCCTATCAAGGTTTACGGTAGAATATATGAGAGTTCCAGGGACCTCAAACACGTTGGAGTTATGTGTGTGTCTAGTGAGTTACATTTCTGGATCCGGTTGTCAAAGAAGAACGCAACGATGGGTGATATACCCATCGGGATAATTTCCGTAATTTTCATGGGTGTAATGTACTGTAATGATAACTCTGGGGATTTTGAACGTGTCAGGCGGGATCGGTGTCATTGGTAAGATCGATAAGTTTTGTACCAAAGATGTCTGGCCCGATCATGCAAATTTCGAACTGTTCTGGATAACAGGCCGGAACAGCCATGACCCCCAAGTCTGAGGATTTAGAACTGACACTTTAAAAGTTGTTGTGTTTATTATTTTCTGCTCTCCCCGTGTAATTGAACAGTGGGCAGTTTGATACTTTACAGTTTATGCTTTATTTTATGAAAGTAACTGTTTGCTGCACGACGAACAGCCACAACTTAGGGCGGTAGCGACGGGTTCCTCATATCGGTGGCGTGCACCAATTGTCCTCGCAGCTGTTCTTTATGACATTTATTCACAATTAGAGATGTTTCTGGATATCGGCTGTCGGGACCAGTTCCTCAGATCATTGGCGTACACCAATTTTGCTCGCAGTTGTCATACGCCTACTAGCCTTCCAATAAGTACCGTCATGTCATTTTATAGCGAGTACAAACACCAAGTCGAAACAAACAAACGCAAGTGACGACTCGGGACTAATAAAGTACCGCGAGATAGCCATCAAACCCAGCCTTCTATAAACATTCGTTTACAGCATTTCCTTAATAAATGCTAACTTCTATCTCGCCAGGGCCGCTCACCAAACTTAATATTGCAGCAAATAAATATTATTGTCGAAAATAAAAAAAATGTTATATAGTCTGTTGGTATTAACTTCTCTGATATTAATGCCGCTGGTTTACACTTACAGTCTCAATAATAATTTAAACAGTAGTAATCGTCACATAGAAGCCGACACGAGTTTATGGAACACTGTATATTATATTTATAGAAATATTATTAAGCTATATTTATCAAAAAGACTTTCGGGTTTGTGCGACGTAAACATATGAGTTGTATGTGAGATAAAGTTTTGGGCTTGAATGAAATTTTGGGTGTATAAAATCATCATCGTTGCAGTGTTAATTGACAATCCAATCGGACAATGAAAATTGATACTGAAACGCGATAACAGCCCTAAAATATAACAAGTCGAACGACTCACAGGAGTATTTTCGCACATCAAATCATGAGAATATAGCTAATACAAAGTTCTAAAATTGTGTTCCTGCCCGTTTCTCTTTCCTGAAAGTTGTGTCTTACTATAGTGACTTGCGCCGTGCGCCTACAAGAGATATTATGCACGTGTTTAGAAAATCTATTTGTCTGTATATCGATATAGGGAGATCCTAAATATCGTTCCGAGAATGTTTTAAGAAAAGTTGCGAACGTTATATCGTTCGATCGTCCATAAACAAATATTACAAACACGTTGTCGCTTGTAATGTTTGTTATGGACGATCGGTCGTCTTTAACATTTGTTTTTGTTATGAACAACCGCCTGCCCGTAACAAATGTTATAAACCACCGATCGTCCGAACCAAATAGTACAAATGGTTCGTCGTTTGTAATATTTGTTACGGAAGGCGAATCGTCTGTAGCCAAATTTATAGACGCCTTGCCGTCTATAACCTGATATACGGACGAACGATCGTTTGTAACAAAGTACGGACGACGCATCTTTTGTAATACAAATTTTCTAGTCGCTGAACTATTCTGACTATTCTGTGAACGTCTTATTTATTACATGCGTTTCGCAATATCCATAAATGCGACAGTCGACAGTTTCTTAACCAAAGACTGCATTTGCGAACACCATTGCACTAACACATGTAACGGTGCAAACCATTGCACTATAATAGCATGTAAATGTAAAACTCTTTGACCGGGCGATAATGATAACCATTGCATCCTGGAATGCAACCGCTGCTTCCATTACCAATGTGAATGCAATAGTATCGTCAAATGCACGACGTGATTGCAATGGACATAGCACGTGCAATGATTATGTTTTTTGCAATGATGGGAGTTGAGGTTATAACCATTGCACAAAGGATGCATTTGACATTTCCATTGCGCTCTAGTTCTGATGCGTGCAACTGTTGTGACCATATTGGCTATGGTGTGCGGTTGCTGCACACAAATAAACGTGAACGACGCATAACAAATATGCTGCAACAAATATATGATCATGCAATGATAAACGCATGTGCACACAACGGTAAACGGGTATGAAGCGTTATATGAACAAACATCGAGAAGTATACATATAGGATATACAATAACGAATATATACATTTATAGCATGATTACACAAGAGTAAACGCACAATTATTTATATCAAACGACTCTGAATTCTTCAAGGTTAACAGTACTCGACCAAGTCATACTCGGTCAGATACACATAAATACGTACTCACCCATGGTGAGGGACCTCGAAATTGGTTAAAAGCAGCGATTTCGTTTTAATTTCTTTAGCAACCTTAACGTTGTGGTTCCATAATGTTGCCCATTAGAATGTGGTAACAATTAATCTACTGTGTAACGACTCAGAATGAATCTGTTACTCAAGAATAATTTTGTAATTTTTTCCAGGAATTGAGTTTTGTGTACCATCGTTCGCAATATATTGCAAATTGTGCAAACATTTTTCCGGTGACGTGGTTTGCGCCGAAGAACACATCAAATCCCAGCAGCACAACGATGCGTACGAGGTATAGGTTTTATGATATATAGTTTTCGCGTTATCCTTGGAAGTGCGACACTTCCCGAAGTGACTCGGTTTCGCTTGCTGTTTGTTAGAAATTCACTCACTGCCAACATACTTGGTGATGTCATGGTTCTCTCGTTACTCGCATGTTCGGATAATTATTGTGATAGCTATTTCTGGAGCGTACTGTATAGAGCGTGCCATGTAGCGGCTTGTTAATTACGTCGTGCTGATTATTCGCTTTTCGCAGAATAACGCTCGTAATCAGGGAGAAAGTTTTTTACGGGCAATATTGTGTGAGTGGTAGTTACATACTAAATGAAACTGTACTTGTTACGGACATTTAGCTGTGCATAACTGTTTATTTATAGACATTTTAGAGCGCATAATTTCCGAACTACGCACACCTCATGTAAGTAGTGCGGTAATCGTGTAACTTTTATGTTGCGCGCAAAACACTGCGAATAAACTAAAACTTAAGCGCGACTATATGCGGGTAAATATAACGAGTAGTTAGTCGTGCGACTGCAACAAATTCCGCGCTGTTACGTGCTTGTGGTAGTTACGCACACTTTAGTGCCCAAGACCAAATTTTGCCCCAGTTTTCGCGCATTATTGTGGGCTCATTACGGGCTGGGCCAATTACGCATTCATTCTTTTATTATTGGGAAAACAAAACGGTTAAATATTTTTAATTTTACTTTGGTGTACGCTGCTTAAAATATGTAATATCATGCACGATCAAAAGTTGTTAATGGTAAATTTACCGATTTAATCATAAAAGCATGTAATCAGGAGTCGGAACTAGCTTCGGTGACCATACTACACAACTATTCCGTCTTTTGTGCGGCAAAAGCAATGTAGTGCAATAAATCCTGATTTAAACTGCAGACTGTGTAGTTTTATGCGGTAATCTTTTTCTTCGACCTAGCGTGTCTCTCGTGACAAGGCTCTGATTTAGTCTCGCGCCGTTGCACGGTCCGCTGTTCGGCAAGCCTTCTGCCATTTGGTTCGATTAGACGCCATTAGTCGAATTTCGCGTGATAAGCATTAGCATGAATTTTATATTCTGGGCTTGTGAATTTTTTTTGGAAAATAAAGAAGCGCACTGATAATAACTGTTTCTGGCAGAATTGATTTAACAAATAAAAAGCCGATGTGATGATCATTATAAAAAGTGAAAGTATCGATGGGTTACGCAGTTAACGTAAAGTTGGCGCACTATTTTGATTTATTTTTTAGAAATACATTGAAGACAATCCGACTTATGAACAGCGAATTCGTCTCGACAAAGCAGCTGGACTTTCTAAATTGGGCAGTAAAACATCTGTATTTGAAGACAAGCCTAAAGTGGACGCTAAATCTAACAAAACGAATACTAGAAACGAAGGCACAAAGAATAAAAAAGTACTTTTCTATCGTTGTTTTTTTGGGCGGACCGATCAGGGATATTAAGACTCGTGTTGAAAACTATTACCCATTATTGCATAGAGTTGAAGAGATTCTGGCACTTGTTGCTCGCTCGCAACTTGTTCGCAGGAAAAATTTTGTTTCTGTTCGCTCCTACTGGATCGCTCGTAAGGCGATAGTCATTGTGGCCAAACTGTGTATTTAGCAGGAATCAAAATGAAATTCGTATGTGATTCCTATTTCAGAGAAATGCAACAATTTTTATGATAAAATAATTTTAATAAATCTATGTATACTAAAATATAAGCGTTATTTTGTTTCGATGAGAATTTTGCTATTTTTAATCAAACTGAGGATTAGGTGAAAAAACTAAGGTAACACTGCAAACTTTTAAAAATAAGTTATGACGTCATCGGGAGCGCAATTGTTGGTTGTGTTACAGATACGTTATGTACTTAATTTAATGTCTGATATTTTTAAACCAGTTAGTCACACAGCAAGGGAAAACTAAGCGAGTGTGGCTAGTCTGCGCTAAGTGATTATTGCATGGCTCCAAAGTCGTATGATTAAAGTCCCATGGTATTAACATGATACACCGACAATGTATTAACGGCAGCACTACAGACCTTTTGATGAAATATTAAAACCATAGAATCCTTTATATTTCATCCTATATACAGTAATCAAAAAGGCGACAACTTGAAATTAATCACAAGTTTACCAGAAAAATTTCGATTTGCAGAGTGATTTTTACATTGTATATGTAGGTCCTTAGCACTTGCCTTATTTGATGCATAACACGCAAATACGATTGTTTTTATTGTATTCGGCTACAGTACACGCCACAAATGACCGTCGCAGTTACCGAGTCTCGAGCGAAATTTCGAAACAGTAAATCAAGAAATTTCGAAACAGTAAATCAATCATAAATTGTATTTTTAGAAGACGTTTATTTCGAGCGAGTCATTTTTGGCGGTTACTGTACTTCGAAAACCTATAGCCATATTATTTTAATCATCAACCCACATCTGTATTATAAAAGTGACACAATTTTGGTGCCACACTTTGGCAAAATTAGCTTCGGCCCCGTACCGTACGTTTAATAACAATCCAGATATAGGGCTAGTCTCTCCACAGGTCCTAAATTTTACCTTGCTGCTTTGAGTTGGGAAGCACCCAGTTGACCTAGTCATTTGGAGGTCTTGTATTGTACTATATAGTGTTTTTCTGAATGAGAATTCTGCCATCAACGGAAAAAAAGAATTTTTGCCACATTTTTGTGCGCTATATGAGGAAACTCCGCGCGGTACGCTCGCTCCGATTTAATGAAATGGCAACACTGAAATATCAAGGGCGGTATGCGTATACAGATATTTTACTATTACGTACAAAATTCATTGTTGAAATCATATTCTTCGGTTTCCTCATTCGCCTAAATTTTTTCCGCCGATCATATGGACGGGTGGGTTGGTTCGGACCCAGAGGGCGACGGATTTTGCCAGTAGCCATGAATTGTGGTCCTTGGTTGAACCATGAGTCTTCGAAACTTAAAAATATTCATACAAAAACGCCTTTAATGGGGTTAAGATAAACTTTTCAATGAATTTTCCACTTCAATCTAATTGAATTTTTAACGTCAGAAAGTGCTTTTTGTAGAAATTTTGCAAGACAGATTACCAGGGAGAGTCAAGAATTTTTCCATGGGACACGAACCAGGGACATCTGTTTTGCCATAGGGCACGAACTAAGGACACTTATTTTTACAGAGAGCACCAAAAACGGTGAAATTCTTTCAATTTTAAAAAGCCAGATTCTATGCGTGTTTATTTTAGAAATCCAGCAATATCATTAGAACTGCTGTTTAGGTAGTATTATCTGCACTTTCTGGTAGATGCCTTTTTAAAAAGTATGGAGATGATGCTGAAATGGGTATGCGGCTATTGTGAACAAGAAGGTGAAATATCGGAACACTAAAACTTCTTGTAGTAGGAGTGAAGATATAATGGTGTGGTTGTAATATTTCTCAGATTTCGATTTTTATGATAATACACAATACATAGAAGGCTTCTACCAAGTGGTAACTCGCGCTGCGAGTGAGTGCGCTAAAAATATCGAGGTTCCCGAATTTTAATTTTGATTGTAATATACATACATAAATAACATGCTGCATTATTTGTTTGGTGGTGGTAGGTGCCAATGACATTATTGCATGTAAAACATGTATAAAAATACTATAAAGTTGTACTTTTTAATTCTATTCTGCGATATATTTGTATTGGTTTCAAGCTCCATGTGCAGTTCCAGGAAAAGACTTGTTAGATGTTAGCTTTAAGTAAATTATATTTTTATGAAAGTCATATATGGACATAGCTTTCTCAGTGCTCACCTCTTTGTGTCTTCGCTGCTAATCTATCTAATTTCAGAATGCGTTTGACCGTAACGTAGAAACTATATTGTGTTTAAACTTGGCGCCAAAATTTTGCTATTTCAGAGCAAAAATGCTGGTCCTGCACCCATCGCAACATCTGGCATGGATCTTAATAAGCTTGCTATAAAATTGAAAGGCAATCAACGCTCTGTTACAGTTAAGCAATCTGTGAGGTCACAAATGTCTGGCAAACCTGCGGTAGCTAAACGGCTGTCGTCTACAAATACTAATACTTCAGCAGCAATTATTGACGTCGACTCGACAGCAATGCATTTGGAAGACGATACGAAGGACAAGGTCAAAAAATGTGAAAAAAATCAGTCTACTTTATCCACCAGTAAGCCGCCAACTAGTGGTTTGTCATTTTCGGTTCTGGGCCGTAAAAAGATAATCACAAATGCAATATCACCAAATGTTACAACGGCGCCGAGCAGTTTACGTGAGATATCATTCGACCAAATTCCTGTTGTCGGTTCAAGAAAAAAATCTAGTGAACTTACGAAAAACAGTAACAGTTCGGACAAGGTTTTGCCTGACATATTGAACAGTATTAGTATGGCAACGGTGTGCGATGGTCCACCAACAAAACGTAGTCGCCTTAACATTTCGAGTCATGATTTGATCGATATTAGTAGCCAGTCGCTCAATGATCCCGGCAGTGATGTATCCATGCCGGAAAATGACGCGCCGTTTGCATTTGCTAATCCTCAAGATAAAGCTATTGGAATAGCACAAGCTGTTAACAAAGCACTGAATAACGAAGAATCAACTGCTGAGCGAAGATTGCTAATTTCAGAAGGTTTATGGTCTCAAATTGAATTACGTCGTGTGGCGAAGAATACGCATAAGTTAGTATTAGTACTTTTCCAGTGCCGTTTATGTTCGGTAGTTATTAGCCTTCTTTTCAACATGAATTAATGTGTATTTCCTGCTCGTGTTGCATGTTGAATAAACTTACCACATCGGCGGAATTGCTCGTTAGGCGGTGAGCCTCGTGCACAAGCCACAAAGCTATTATGGAGTTGCTGCTAGCTTCTTAATATACATCTATTATTCCAAGTTAAGAGCAAGAAACAATTTTTTAAATCGTTTTCAAGTATATTGCAGAGAGTTTAACTTGCTCATCGGCTTAGGTAACTAGCGATTCATTAAATTATCACAACGCAAGGTATATTTGTTACAAAAATCACTGCACAACAAGTAGACTAATTTATTAAGTAGCAATCATTATTCCATTCGTAATGCATGACTAAGCTTAGGGTGACTACTCCTTAGGTAATGTATGACTACTCCTTCTGGTTTATTAGCTACTGGCGATCGCATCTTCGATTTTCCAACGTTATTTAAATATATAAGAGAACACAAAATTCGTGTCTTTGGCAACGTATCCAAAACGGTAAGGAACAAAATATTGGCTTATTAATGACTAGTACTAAAATCAGTTAAACGATTAGTGATCGTTTAACGTTTAAACTGGAAAATCTTTGTTCTGTTATCTAACGAAAATACCCCCGTTCAGTGTTTTAAAAGCTACAGTTACAATCAGAAAAATCGAAAGGAGGTTCTTTTGATTTCGATTGTTTTCGTTTAAACGAAAATCGATCGTTTGCAATTAATTTAATGAATTTCGATTGCGCTAAAATAAAAAATTGTTTGCTTGCGTTTAATTTAACGAATTTCGTTTAAACGAAGATCGACCGATTGAGATATAGTTCGGTTTCATCTGCGTTCGATTTTATATGCACATAGTGTGGCTTCTCCAAGGGTTACTCATAAATAATCCTGCCACATCCCCAATTCCTCTGTGGAGAGACAAAGAAGATAATAATTGGAAGACTTTAAACTCAATTGTTGCTGTTGGCCCATGACATTGTGGAAAATATAAAAATTGAATATTGATTTTGTTTTTATAGGCTGACATACTTTATATGTATAAAATTTTGACAGCACTGTCAGCAAGTTACAATATTTTACTGGTTATTAGGTTGTACCGATGAATACGTGTTTACTAGTGCAAAAACGGATCGGTTTTAATTGTCTAGTTTGAGTTTTGTTTGTTAAAATTAAGCTTCTATAAAAGCTGTTTGGTTCATTTATGACTAGCACACTGCCTGGCGACATAGCACAATATGTGTATATGTAACATATAGTCGCCAATCATGTATAGTTTTACCAAACAGTAAAGACGAGTTTTATGATTATTGATGTATAATAATACTGCAACATTCAAAGTGGCGCTTGATTACATTACTTGAAAGCCGAAACTTGTTGTAATAATAAATGACTGACCTGAGTTATGTAACTTGGTCTAATTTGCGGTGAGATATAAATGTTTAGCATTCGTTGTCTGTTATGAACAGCATAAATACAAATTTCATTATCAGAACGTAGTGAAACGTTGTGGAGATTGTGTGTTGTAGGGGTGAAATCTTTTAAGTTCCGTCTGTGTGTGTGATCGGCCATAAATCGGGAACGACTTAACCGATTTTCATGATCTTGAGCTCATTCGTACCGTCATAGTCGATTTACCGTGTACATCCCCGAGCGTTTTTTGATTTGGGATCTGGTTCCGGGGTCAGGGGTCAATATGTGGGTTTTTTTGCTCCATTTTACCCCATTTTAGTACCCTTCACGGAAGCAAGGTTATTTTTACCTTAACTTTCGAATTTTTTTTCTCTGCTTTGTTTTATTTCATAGTAAAGTGGTTAATGCCGTTGCCTCTTTTTTTTGTTTTTCTATTAAGGCTCCGGTTCTGGAGTTATGGCGTTTGAGGTATGGCACCATCGTGGTTCCTCGACTCAAAATTTAAAAATTTGTTCTGACATTCTGGGCGGCTGAAAAGTTTCAGTAGGGGGTTTTCGGGCATGGGAAACTCATTGTCGGTGTTGGTTTTACTCTGCGACCCATGGTTCCATGGGTACGGCGGTATGGTGCCCCCATGGTTCGGGGTCAGAGGTCAAAATGAGGGTTTTACATCATTTTAGTGCCTTTTACGGAAGCAAGGTTATTTTCATCTTAACTTTTGATTTTTTCTATGGTATGTTTTATTTCATATTAAAATGATAACACTGACGCCTATTTTTTGTTTTTCGGTTAAGGCTCCGGTTCGGGAGTTATGGGGTTTGAGGTATGGCACCATCGTGGTTCCTCGACCCAAAATTCGAAAATTTGTTCTGACGTCATGGGCGGCTGAAAAGTTTTACTTGGGGGTTTTCGGACATGGCAAACTCATTGCTTGTGTTGATTTTGCTCCGCGATCCATACGGTTCTATAGGTACCGGGGTATGATGCCGCCATTGTTCATGGATCTAAAATTCCTGATTTTACTGTTACGTCCTGTTACGTTGCTGATAGCTTGCACTTGGGACTTTTGGGGCATGAGAAACTTATTGCCAGTGTTAGTTTTGTTCTAACTTGGGCGGTATTGTGTGATATGCACATATAGCATGTCGACGTATGTTATCAAGAGTTCATTGGCTGTGTACGCAAAAGGCGTAGGTGTACCTATGCTTCACTAAGTTCTGCAATCTCGATAGAGTTACTAGTTATATAATGTATGTATATTACATGCTTATCGCATTTCAACCGATTTGGCCACGAATGTGTAGCTTGCTCGAAGTTTCGAAAATATTAATAATCAAATTCTATTTATAAAAGAATTGCTTTCTAGCGAACCGCAAGCTGCGATTGTCTTTTTTGCTGGATATGTACAGTTATGAATAAATTAAAAGCAAATCGTTTATCAGCAGCTACAAGTTTTTCGCATACCGTCCGTGAATAGCAGGGAATAAGCGGAACTAGCAATCGAAACCGACCTTTTAAACTGGATCCAGAACGGTAACCTGGTCTTACATGACATTGTTGCCTCTCTGGAATCCAGAAGAGACTAGGCAGATAATAACGTTTATTTATCGATCAGTTGTAGGTTTTTAAACACCCAGAACAAAGAAATACATTCCACTATGAGGCCTTGCGTAAATTGCGTCAAACTGAATTTGCTTCTAACGTATGGATCGTAGAGTAAACGCTTTCGCTCTGTCTGCAACCGCCTGCCTTTACTGGACATGCTTTTATTACACGTTATTCCGCAGGAAACTGGAAATTATTGGTTTATATAGTTTTAAAGAAAATAAAAGAAGGTATAAAATAATTTTCTGCTTAGTGGTTTGAGACAATGTTTAGGCTAGCGTTGGTTAACCAGTGCCCCTCAGCTAGATGATGATGATGTTGACAATATTTGATCAGAATGTTATAAATGAGGCAAGCTGTGATAACTTGCACAGCTTCAATTCATACAGTTCATTATCAAGAGTGCAGTTTCTGGCTGCCTTGCATATATGTTACTTCACTGAATAGGGATGAATTTTTCACGAACGGTTCATTATGGGTTGCTTTTATTTCCGTACGTAACGTACATTCCTGACTGAAATGACTGTCGGATGTCGAACGGACTGGGAGTAAAAATCGAACACTTGCATTGGGTTTTAAGCAACAAAGCTATTTTCCAACACGTTTAAAACAGCATAAACATTTTTATTGCTGTATTAGAACTGTTCTTTTCGTATGTGAAGTTGTTTTTTCGTTTACGCATTATGTCACGTTTAACAAACGCACCTTCGAACAGATGTCGTCTACTAGTGCCTTCGAACAAGTCTTGAATAAACAGCGGTTACTTTTGGCAGGGGCTGTAGCCTTATTATTAGGGAGTAACCAATATTCCAGTTACCGTTCCGGTTCAGACAAAATTCGGGTTTGGTTTCTGGATCCAGTTACTGCTAATTTTTGCCGGAATCGAAGTTTCGGTTTCACTTTATTTGGATATCTACATGACAACATTTGATATAAAAGTTCTCCGTTTCCTAGTTAAAAATAGTTAACAAACATAGCATAATTTTATCGTTATTCTTGATGATATTAGTTTAATATAAAAACAAAATAATTTCTATCTGCTAAACAGTTTAAAAGGCACAGAGAGATAACTAGTCTACATTGTCGATCAAACACTAACATATACATTTATAATTTGTGAAGCACTGCTTAGTCCAGAATTTGTTAGCTATGCCATTACTGAGCGGTTCCTGCTTTTTGTCCTGCGATAAATAGCTAACTGACTTTACTGTGTTTTTGTCAGATCATTGTCGTATGCTAGTAAAACGGCAACGATTTCGACTATTTCAGTTATGCTGAAAATTGTCTAACACTAGTCCATAGTTCGCCGATGAGGGAATGCAGGCGAGCGTTGTTATTCTGGCTCCATCGTCTATTTCAAGGTTCCACATGGGCCTTCATTGCGTCAAAGGCATATATCGCCATAATGCTCCCATTCTAACATTAAGAGAAACAGTGACTGTAAATTTTTAACGCATACTAGTGGCTCCGATTCATAAATGTGGAAAAGGTGGGGCTTGCATGTTAGGTGGGGGCATCGAAAGTGGCGAGAATTTTAGTGACAAGTGTCAAATGTGTCTTTTTGAGTTAATTCCACCATTATACAGGTTACGTGATAATATTCATTCATTTTCATCTCAATTGTTTTTCACAGACTGCTGGAAATAAACCCTTGGTCTCAGAAATTTTGAAAACAGATTGCTTTTGATTTGAAGGTGCAATTTTGGAAATTTTCGCCACTGGTCATGAAGGAATTGTTCGTCCTAGCAAAACAACTCTAGGTGGAAACGTTCGAAATTTATAAATCATATTTTTCTAGAAAATTATATTTTTAAGGAAATTTCTTTATATTGTGGAGCTCTAGCATTTGCCGAATTGGCTGTTGTTGTTGTAACTACAAATGCATTCATCGTATTCAGCTACGCCAAAAAAGCTGTAAACCCAATATAGTTCTCAACTTACTACTGATTGAAAAAAAATGCTAAAATTTCACAAATTATTACCGAAATTTTGCATTCATAGTGTCGTGCAACACCCAGAGGAGTAACGATCAACATGTTTAACAGGGTAAATAATACAATATGCCCATGGTTCACCTCAATAAACAAGAGGCTCATTAATACATCAATTTATTTTACTTTTTTGATAAGGCCAATTTCGGTTCCGAATAAAAATTGCAGTTGAGTTTCCGGTAACTCACTGCTTATTATTTAACATATATATTTTGATAGGTTATGGTTATTTTTTCATTTACACATTAAGTCACTTTTAACAAACATACTTTCGAACAAATGTCAGACACGTCGGTCAGTACCTTCGGACACGGTTTGAACAGAACAAATTGTTTTCTAACGAACACCGAAGAGTAGTATCGAACGAACAGCAGTTATTTCTGGCATTGGTCTTATTATGCAATATATATCTGCTGGGTTCTGGTTATTTGTTCTTTTACGCATTAGGTCACGTTTAGCAAGCATACTTTCGAACATATGTCTAACATGTCCGCCAGTACCTTCGCACTCGGTTCGTACAGAAAAAAAATAGTTTTCTATAGAGCAATAGTCTCGAGCGAACTTCTGAACGTAATATATGTCTGCGGAATTCTGGTTATTTTTTAATTTCCGCATGGGTGACGTTTAACAAGCATACCTTCGAACAGATGTCGGAGTCATCCACCAGTATATTTTCGACCAGGATTAGAACAGAAAAAATAGATTTCTAACGAATATCGAGCAATAGTTTCCAACGAACAGCGGTCACCTCTGGAAGTGTTTGTAGCCTTATTATGTAGTATATGTATGTCTGCTGGGTTCTGGTTATTTTATCATTCACGGAATAGGTCACGTTTAACAAGCATACTTTCGAACAGATGTCGCACACGTCCACCAGTATTACCTTCGAAAATAGCTTAACCTGAAAAAGTAGTTTTCTGGCGAACACCAAACAGTAGTATCGAACGAACTGCAGTGACTTGGCATGCTGGTTTGTGGGTCTCACACAGGAAGTAGCGGACCTCACATCCCAAAAACACGCGACCCCAGAAGAACATTCGTCGATACTAGAGGGACCCTGACGTACCTACTCTTTTCACTTTTATGACCTTGAAATTAATCTGTCCAATTTGATTCGGTTAGCCTACTATATAATTATGTTCACACTCAGATAAACCAATCAATTTTACTGCTCTTAGGGCGGTATTAGCACCCGCATGACCTGAAGTTTCAAAAAAGAAAACATATTTCACAGCAGCCACGGCCTGAAATAAGTGCAAAATAATAGAAATTTCGATCGATTTCGATTTGGGCGCTAAGCCAGATTCGTTCCATATCTGCTCTATGGTCACTCGTTCAAAATTTGGATATCCGTTTCTTGCGACTCTTGTTTACCTGGTTTGTGACAGTAATTCTCAGTACATATCAGTGGCTCCTTACAAGTGTGGAAACGGTACTGCCAATAACAAAACAACGCTAGGTGGCAACATTCAAATCTATAAATCACAACTTTGAAGAAAATTTTAATTAAAAATTTTTTACTTATTTGGGCCCTAGCATTAACAGACCTGGTTGCTTCCTACGTACATAAGCAAAATCTGTAGACGGATCTAGTCCTCCCTCCACATGCAAAAAAGGATTTAGTGCTCCCTCCACATACAAAAAAGCATCTAGTCCTCCCTCCACATACAAAAAAGGATCTAGCCCTCCCTCCACATACAAAAAATGAAAAATGCCAAAATTTACAATTTTGCTGACAAACTTTAGCTTTTATAGGCCAAGAGTGTAAAGGTTCACCTACATACTTTTAAAACAATGAAAACTACGTATTTACTCAGTAACCTTATAATGCCCGTCATAGACCCCCAGCAAACAAGAGGTTCATAAATACTGCCTATTGTTTTACCGTATTGATATAGACCAGGTTCCGTTTCCGGCAAAAATTCCCAATTTCGGTTCCGGTTACTCACTGATGTAAGGGTGTTTTGCTTTTATAATACAACATATAGCTGGATTGAATAAACTAAATTTACAATCAGAAATGAACGCTCCAAAATCGAACGAGGTTTTGTTCGATTTGAATCGTTTTCGTTTACACAAGTAGCGAAATCGATCGTTCGTGATAAGGTTGTCATTCTTGTTTTTCCAGAAATAAATGTTTCATGGGGATACGTTTTATTTTATTAACTTACCCTCCTTTGTGACTAATGCCAAAGCTTGTGAGCTTGAGTTTGGTTTAACGAGATTTGTTCGCGTTTAATGAAATTCGCGGGAATTTGGTATTGTTACATTGCGTATTTGTGGGACTTTACACGTAGTTCATTCTGTTTGTAACTGTAACCCTACGGTACGGAGTGTATATAATGTACGTCAGGTGCTATTAATGATATGATAATTATGTATATTTAGTTGATGTTAATTCCTACGCATTATACACACAACAGTATTATCAATATACCTACATATATATGTATATAGCTCTTGACTACAAGGTGACGTAACTTTTATGCGTGAGTCCGCTATATAGGTGCGTACGACATGGTTGTCCTGTCATCATCATCATGTTGCCCATTCACCGTCCAGCTATGTTCGCGGCCTTTCAATCGTGGAGAAAACCAAGATTAGTAGTCCTGCATTTACCTGTAAGCGACCAGCGTATTGCCATGCTAAATCGCAAAATAGTCACCTCGAACAGCACCTACTTGTTGTGACTTTTTCAAACTACCTATAAAATACCTAGGGTGAGTCGAACTTGGGGCCGAAAAATTGGCTTCGTTCCTGGTCGAACTGGGGAGACTCCCGGCTGACCTGGAGGACTGAAATACGCGGAAATGCTATGTATAAATGATTCGCTGCAAATATCACAAGCTGAGTATTGAGTGAGCATTATAACGTTGATGGAATAAGCGAGAAAATAGTAAATACACTGTTATTTATATACGCTGTGTTTGAAACAAAATTTCTTATGGCTAGTTTGGATCAAATGCAAGTTTTTACAATCTGGAACTGCCATCGGTATGAAAGTGTCAATTCCTACTTACGCATCATGCAGTTTCTGTAGCGTAAAGTGCTTGATTTATATATACCTGACTGTTTTAGTGACAAAATGAGAAATGTACCTGGCGACGGTGGTGCACCAACAGCCATTTATAGAAAAACACCGGCATTTCTTAGCGATGAGGCATCACGCGCGGCATTTGACAAAGCTTTCAACGAAGACAGGATGGGATCTTTCCGACGATCTACCCGAAGTCGAACAAGGTCGCCACGAATCCGACGAACGTCGCGTGACCGCTCATACGAAAACCACGGTCGCTCGCGAGAGCGTTACCACGAACAAGGATCGCGTGATCGTGGTTCACGGGAACGGCATCATGACCGCGAGTCACGAGAGCGGCGTCATGAACACTCTTCGCACGATCGTAGTTCTCATGATCATCGCTACGAAAGTTATAGTCGTCGCAGCAGACGCTCAAAATCACGTGATCGACGCTCACGGTCGTCGGGACGTCACAGACGGTCGCATTCTTCTCGAGAACGAATTTATAGCCCCGATAGTAGACGAAATAACGGCGATAGCAGGTCACCCTCACGTGGTTAGCTGTGCTTAATTAATATTAACTATATCATTTCCTATTATTTGTAGCTGTATTTTATTATACTCGTATTATTAATTCCTGTATTTTATTTTTTGCTTGCTAATCAACAGCGTTGTTACTTAGATTACACTATAGTTAAAGCGCACGTATAGCGATTTGACAAGTTTAGAAAATGAGTATTATGTTGTTATTAGGACGACTTACGATGTTGACACTTGTAATGAGTTCCGGGGTTCATTGACCTAACTCTGGACTTTCCACTGCGGGGCCCATGATTTTAAGCTCCCGGGATTTCGCAGATCCACAAAAGTCATACCATCAGTAAAATTTTGACTTCCCCAGATCCCCCAACATTTTCAGGTATCTTGAAGCGACATCAGAAATAAACTTACTAACAAAATACGGTTATAGCATGAATTAATACTATTGCTTTTATTTTTACTATACATGGTGACATCCGGAGTAAGGTGAAGAGCAGCCTGCTGGAAGACGCACATTTCAGCATGCAAAAATTATACGCGACCAAACAGACTGATATCTCATAAACATGTTAACATGGGTAGTGTTTTGAACCTGTGACTTTGGAAGACAGATTTTTTGTTAGCAAGAAGGTAACACACGCAGGCAAAGTGAGGTCGCTGAAAATTTTGCGCGGGGAGAATGAGCAAGATGCCCATGGTTCGGAACCAGAGGTTGTGGGATTTTGTCACGACCACGAAATGGGGATACCACCAGTTCAACCAGGGGGCCATCGAATTCTAAATATTTTCACAAATCAGTGTACTTAATGGAAAAGGTTAAAAAGTTACAATTTTCCTCCTGATAAGTTAATGCAATTGCTAGCTTTGAAGTGGTGTTCCGTACTTTTTAATTTAAATGATGTTACGATTAAACATAGGTTTTTTACATAGAATAGCAAAAAATGCGAAGGCACATACAACCACGGGAACAAAATTTGACGGAGCTAAAGGGAACTAAAAGACCAGGGCCACTGGAGAAGCCAATAGGTAGTTTTTGTAGCCTTCTTATGCATTGTATCAATACCAGATGACTACTCCCATCATGTAAAAAGGTCTAGAAAGCCGTACTTTTTACGCGACTAAGTATTTTAGCATCTAAAACGACGTTTTTGTTTCATGTTAATGTTTTACCATATCAAATTGCTGATCATTCGATTTTTTGTGGGTAAATTTAAAATAAATTATAATCATTTTGACGTCATAAATGCCTAAAATAATCTCTGCCATATCAACTCAGATGCTGTCAGCTAAATTAAGTGCGCAAGAATTTCATATTTCGCTACACCATATATCACAAATCAACATCGCGTTATTTACGGTTTGCAGATTCCAATTCTAGGATCCGGCCGCCACAAGAACAGGGAGGACAGCACGAACATCACCATTTCAGCGCGGCACTCAGTGCCAGTTCGTCGTTTTTTGTTCAACAATCGTCTTCATACTATTACGACAGTAGTACGCAGCAGCCAGAGAGAACCTCGGATGCCAAAAATCGGTCGTGGCAGCAGTATTCGTCCACGAATGGGCCATTTCGGCTCAACTAGCGGCAGCTATTCACGCGGTGCCGGTTCAGTTAGAGTGTTTCGTGGCAGTGGAAGTGCTACAAGGACTTCTTTTTCTGTCTTAAATCG
This sequence comes from Trileptium ribeirensis, assembly GCA_030248225.1. NCBI lineage: Eukaryota > Metazoa > Nematoda > Enoplea > Enoplida > Thoracostomopsidae > Trileptium > Trileptium ribeirensis. The sequence continues at coordinate 70,287 of JASANE010019968.1, read as the reverse complement.
ACAGAAGATGTTTCGAGGAACGTTTGGCCCAAATCATGAGCTAGATGATAAATCGGTGTTAACAAGACATCCTTGGCGTTCGAATAATAATGATGACAACACTAGCGTCGGCAACAGTAGTACAAGTTTGAGTAAAATATGCGGTGATAACTCAAAAAACCCAAGTTCTTGCGACAGTACCGGTAAGCCAGATAAAGTTCATCAGGGTAACTGGTCATCATCTGACGAGGAAGATAATAACGTAAATACTAATTCTAATTATCCATCGAAAAATGCCACAGAGCGGGATCGTGTCAGTACTCGTATGAATGAGCATAGCAATATTAATCATGATAGCAAATTTGACATTAGTGCAGTGGAAAAAGGATCTTCGAAACTTCATTCTAGAAGCCGATGGTCTAATTCCGACGATAGTGATATTGATGATAGGGACGATCTGGTATTCGACTCATCAGTTGTTGAAACAAGCTCGAAGTCTTCAGTAAAAAATGAAAACATTAACACCCATGGCACAGTTGAATGTCGGATGCCGGGGAGAGGCTGGTTGTCATCGACCAGCGACAATGAGGAACCTAACACACGCTGCGAAGCCAAGCGTAAGCAAAATACAGGTACGGTGCCAAATTCTGGGCGCAGGTATAGTGACAGTCGAAACGACGTGAGTAGCAGCAGTCATAACGATGACGTAGAGATATTTTCGGTTTTGGGTGAGTCGGAAATATCTAGCAACGTAGAGTCGACGATGCACGGAAACGAAGCAGAACGTGTCGGACCCGAAAACTCAAATTGTAGCACCGTATATCAAACTGATCGTCAGGTAAAATTACGGGACTGTAATAAATATAATCTCCAGAGCGCCTACAATTCGGTTTTCAGTTCTGATAGGGTTAATCAAAGTAATAGTACAAGGAGTAAACCTAGTGGTAACAGCGATATCGGACAACCAACGGACGCCGCTGAGGAACAGGCTTTACAGCGTCAGGTAACTGCTATTTTATCGCAGTCTCGCTTTTACGATAATAGTGACGAGGACACGTGCGTCACCAGTAAGGCAACTGTAGCTGGCTACAAAAGCAGTCCTTCCGAACGTAGTGAATGTCGACTAACAGATATAGTCAAGAGCGATTGTCGTAATACAGAGCGACGAAACGATGATTTTTGGTGCATCAATGGCGTCTCACCGAGTGCCGGTCTGACCGCTACATCTGCTGAATTTAATGACAGACAACAACAAACGTTGTCCTCGGATCGTTCTCGTAGCATTGAAAGTAACGTTATTGAAGAAATAACGATCGAAGACGACGGCGGTAGCGATGGTGCTACAGGAGATGCTGGAGAAGACTGTGCATCAGCAGTTGCTGCTGACCGTACAACTATACAGACTTCACAAATACCGGCTTGCACGGATGTGGCTGAATGCAGTAGCACCATAGCAGCAGTATCGCAACTGCCAAATATGGCAGCTATAAATGACCAGGGTACTCGTCAGACATGGACAGAAAGTACGTTGTTGTACAGTCACGAATGAAATTAAGTGCATAAAAACGAATGTAAACGCAAACAAAATTTGTCGCGTTTTATAACAATGGGGTTTTCGTTTGTTTATGAACGAACTTAAACGGAAACGAACGTTGAACCTTCGTTTAGAAATGAAATTTTTTGACTTCGTTTTTATGCATCTATTTCTGTTCATGACTGGTAGCTTACATTTCACAATATTATTGCTTTATATCTGCAAAAATTATGCTGCCCATGCATTCTTTTTACAGAATACCCATCAGCAGTAGCCTACAGAATAATTAAATTTACTCGTAACTCCTCATAATAAAGTCAATTAAACGCACATAAAAACAATACGCATGTAATTCTATTTAAACCCATTGCCCAGACAGCGTCTCAAAGCAAGTTGATAAATGCGCTGGGGCTGTTAATTTACATCAAATTTGATTACAAAAGTTAGAGGCACTATTTACAATATAGTCGATATGTGTCTTTCCTGTGATCCCTGTCAGGGCGAAATTGGTCAATTTTCAAGATACAGCAATAATTTCGGTACCATTCCACTCAGCTCGACTGCAATTTTAGAAAATATTAATACCAGCCACTTTTATAACTATTTTGTATTTTTCTGGGTTCCCAATGATCCCATCGGTACACAAAATTTTCGAAAAAAAAACTTTCTCGACAAATGTATAGTTTTATGCAACTTTCGAGCCGCACTGATGAGAAGCGATGGCTGATGTAAAATCACCGAAATTGGTTCACATGTTAATAAGTTATTTCCATTTACGTGAAATCCTAAGCCTTAGGCTTAGCCTAGGCCTACGTCATCAACCATTGTACCGATTGCGCTGATTTTACCACCATTCGACTCAGTTCGACACTTCAGTTCGAATGATGTATAAAATTATAATTGATCGAGAAAATTTTCGATACCACTGGGAACCAAAACAATCTAAAAATGTCATAAAACTAGGTGACCGCAATGGATATTTTCTGAACCCGCCCATCGAGCTGAGTCCGATAATGCCAAAAGTATTGCTATATTTTTGAAAATTGACCAATTTCGGCCTGGGGGATAACAGGAAAGATCTAATAACAGTAGTGGGCTATCCATTCGCTGAAAATTTTGCCAGCGGGCATGAACCGGGGGCCCTCTGGTGTCGAACCGGCGGGCGCCCGATTTTTCCAGGGGGCATTTTTTCAAGAGAAAAATGGTTAAAAATCGTGTCAGACACAATGCGAAAACGCCTTTAATGCTGAGAAAAAGCAATTTTGAGGCAAATTTTGATAAAATTTGCGAAATTTTGGCTTCAGGAAGGCATTTTACCACAAAGGATAAAATTTTATGGATACAAATCCAGGATAAAATTTTATGTGCCTTCGATCAATTGGAAACAAAAAAATTTGCCAAGATGCGGTGAACCGGGGATAGCCCAAAATTTTGCCAGGGGCCGGGGACACCTATTTTGAACCAGGGGGTACCGAAAAATGCCAGCCCCCAATTTGGAGAGCCCTTAAGTATTAAGTCATGTCTTCCATAAAGACGCGGTACATAATATACACAATGTTAGACATTGTTGTTATTGTTGCACTTAAAAAATTCGGACAACTTACGTTAAAATGAGTTCACGAAAAAAACGCACTTATTTGTATTACCTATGCATATACAGTTAGCAAGCAATGTGAGTTCATTTAGATCTATAGAAAATAGCCCGGTATTTCGTGCAACAATGATAGCATTAACGCTGTAGTACACTATATTACCACTGAGTAATTCATATAGTACGCGATTAATATTCAGATTTCTATTTCTCGACATGAAAAATTGTTTTGCTTAAACCGCGCAGATAATTGTATTATTAATATACAGCTATCCTAGATGTAACAACCAAGAAAATTATCAATAGAAAGCTAAAGTTACCTTAATTTGGATATTTGTAAGACGTCATGCACAAAGATTCTGTATAAAATTGTTGTATTGTAATCAAATAATATTTAAACCGCTGGATATTGTTTGTAACATTGGGGTTCTGGCGGAACCTTTCAACAGCGATCGAAAATTTGAGATCAGTGTTATAGTGTGCATAAATCCCTTAAAAACGTCGGGGTCGGAGGTCGCCCGCAGGGATCGCGGTTGATCAAATAGAGTTCGTTCCCATCCCTGCCGCTCCCCTATTCCGGATTCCCTTATATTATATAATTCTAAAATAATTTAGTTACTCTTATACTACATGTGCTGTGCACATGATGTCACAAAAGTCTACGGCCGGCCAGCGTAGTTCTACCAAGGTCATGTGGTACCAACCCGATTAACAGGCCAGTATTCGGACCTGCTGGTTTGTCGAATTGGATATCATGGTGGATCGGTTTATGTTATATGATAATTATTATGTTAATGTAGGTTTAGGAATCTTATATTTTTCAAAAACTTCCTAAAAACAGCAAAGACACTGTTCAGTTTTCACAGTAGATTTCGCTGGTCATGAAAACACAATATGGGTTATTTGATATAACTGCGTTTCAATTTTTGACAATGAATCTGTATTACGCTCTATTAGATTTTATGTATATAGTTTTTAGGCATGCGCATCAGGTAGTAAATGGCTCAGGGTACCCGACCCGACTAAACAACTCAGATATGTACTTAGGTAGTTCTTGTAAGCCACATCTTCTACTCAAATTTACCTATCTGCCAAAGGTGTAAACAAAACTTGCAGGGTTTCATTGGTGTCTAGCTAAAACTTTCTCCATCCGGCCTAACGTACAATACTGCGTGCATACATGCCACACATGGTAAAGTACTTTGGATAAGTACCAATGCTCAAATGCTTGATCCAGACTGAGCTATGCATGTATAATGGTAGGAAAAATTCGGAAGCAGAAAGGTTAAGATGCCATTATATACATGCGGAACGAGGTATTGCTTTGGAAAACAAATTCCCTCATGCGAAGCGTGGGGACGTATTAAGTCGTGAACCCCAAACACGACGGGCCGAATTCCTTAACTTCGCTTCACATGAGCCAATGTTTCCTTCTTTATTTGTTAATTTCGGGCGACACCGGGCATGTGGGCAATCCTTATGTGGTACACCTGTCCTGAACTTGTTTTCTAAAATTATTGTTTTCTGTAAAATATTAGTGTGGGAACTTATAGTTTTGCTGCGTCATCTTTATGTTTGTGTTGTTTATCACCTATATTATCCATATCGTATATGATGCGCTTGGCTGTCGATTGTGAATGATTATACAGGGGTGTATGTATTGTATATTTTTATTTGTATACTATGTGTGTATAATATGTTTATGAATTTGTTGTATGTCGGAACGTAGTGTGTATGCAGTACCTCATGTCATGTGTTTATGTTTGTATATGCTGCGCACTTAATGTATTTCGGTGTGTGTTTGAACTTTTGTACAGGGCGCAGAAAAAATTGTAAGACTTAGCTAATTTCGAGACAGTTTGCAATAGAAACATAATTGAGAGAGTTTTATGTGAGCATAGGGTGTAAGTCATAAATATATCGGATTTGAGTGTAAGGGTTGGGTGCCTTAAGCATTAGCCCTACATTAGCGGATATTTGTATGTATATCTGCTGGGCTTTCGAATAAAATCTTAAATTTTGATTATGCTTAAGAATTCGTAAAATTCATAAAAACTTATTCTCTAACGATTAAGGTTTAAGGGAGAATTTAACGGGAGTGGAACCAGGGTGAAACTTGGAAAACTGTATGAATAATTTGGAACGCTTAGAAAAATTAATACGGCGAAAATGGGGAGTAAAACATATAGCTCGGGTATTTAAGCGGTTGCGCCGTTATATTACGGCCTCAGTCGGCCTCAGAAGCTGCCCATGTTTAGTAGCTTTTATGTTTAAAAACTTTTGTTTTGTTTCAGATGAGTTGCAAGTAATTGAAGAAATATAATACAGAATGGTCTCATGTATGGACGATCTACACATAACTAAGGGAATACAACGCATGGTCTAGCAATTGAAAAGGACAATAACGCATGGGCTCCGGTGCGCCATATTTAAATACGTTATGGCTATCGACGACAGTTGTTTATATTAGGTCCATGTTATGTTGAAGAGTTTTCGAAATCTAATACAATGTTAAATGGTATGACATGTTCATTGTTCTGCTGTCGTATTATTCACAATTACTTGATTTTGTTATAAAAAGTGTCGTCTTAATTGTGTAGAAACAGCTCAGTGACGTAAAAATATACGACGAGCATTCTGAATACGAGGGTCATATATTTTGTTGATTAATATTGTATTTTGAATAACTTAAGTGTGACATATTCCAGGTTAATTAACTAATACTTTTCGTTATCGTCGGGATCACAAAATTATGTTTAACATTATGTATATATCTTGGAACAACCGGAACCGGAACCAGCAACTGGAACCGTCCATTTAAACCGGAACCGGAACCTGGTCTTCGAAATTTATATATAGTAAAACAGATGAAGGACGAAATGAAGGTATAGTGGATTTAAAATGCATTAAAAATAAGTTTTACATTAAACTTAATGTATTGCGATGGTATTATTGCCTTCCTGAAACTTTAAACAGACTGAGGAAGCTAATAATGTTTATTTATCGATCAAATATGTCGGTTTTTGGACATTCAGAGTAAAAAATGTATTCCACTATACACCATTGCGTATACTGCGTCAAATCGAATGTGCTTACAAAGCTTGGAGCGTAGAATACACACTTTCTCTCTTTCTCCAGTCGCCTCCCTTTACCACACATACGTTTGTTGCATGTTCTGTAGGAAACTTAAAATTATTGATTTATATGATTCTAAGAGAAAATAATAGATAGAAGGTAATTTTCTGATCAGTGGTCAGAGACACTATTTAGGCTAGCGTTGGAAAAACAGTGCCCGTCAGTTAGATCATAATGACGATAACTTTCTAATCAGAATGCTATAAATGAGACACACTGTGATGCTGCTCGCACAGTTTCAATAAATACAGTTCATTGCCAAGAAAGCAGTTTTTAGCTGCGTTGCAGATAACGTTAGTTTACTTCAATTTAGACTGATTTACCAAGTTTACAAGCGCATTGGCGGGTGCTTGACGCAATTTATGTTAGCCAAGCACACCCTAAGTACTTCTACGTAAGCCATACTCTGTTACCGAGTTGTACCAGTTTAATTCAAACGTATCCCACAGACTTCTGGATGTGTCAAATAGCTGCTACAAGCATCGACCTGGCTTTGATTTAACAAACTCCTGCAGGTTATTATGAAAAATTCCTGCTCAAATTATGTGCCCTACTTACGTTTCACACGGCAAATTGGTTAGTTAATCTTTTCTTTTGCTTGGTTGTATTGGAGCTTGATCATTGTAGAATATATATTACATATGTTTGGATTACAGGATGAAGCAAAAAACGTGGAAAATTTCAAACAAAATCGTGTTCCGGTTGCGGTTCCGGCAAAGGGCAAAAACCATACCGGAACCGGAATTCCGGTTACTCCCTGGTATATATAATATACAGTATTTAATGGACTTTTGTCACATTTTGTGCTTTGAATTTTATTATGGCTATTAAAACGTCAAATATTAAGAACCTGGCGGGTCTCAAAAGCAAACTGTACTATCTAGTTTAAACTTGCAGAGAGTCGTCACTTTTCAAACTTTTGTGAATTCAAGAAGTCGGTGCGAAACCGCAGTCAGTGCATCAGGAAACCTGACGATCAGTGTTCATTTTACGGTAGCTAGGTACAAATAATTTTCATGGGAACCAAATATATTTCAAAATAACTGCGAAAAACTTGCTCCACAAAACAATAGTTATAAAATCGATTTAATGCCTTGCATCATTTGTGAACAGACTCAGCTTACTCACGTATGCTGAATGGCCCGTCTATTATTCTGAATCTATTCATTTTTCAATTAGTTAAATAAAAAACTTATGCTATATGATGAATAAATATTTATTAGGCTAAAATGGACACTTAAATCGAGATTCGACTCAGGTACTTGTACCTCAAGTTTAACAGTTCAAGCCGTATTTTCATTCACATAAGTGATATATATACATTTTTTACTTTTTTAGTGTAGACTCATATAGTATGCTTACACAGCCGTTCAATTTCATATTTTTTAGCACGGCCGAACCATTTTTTGCGTTGCGTTGTACCCTCTTATTAAGCAGGCACCGCGTAAATATAGCCCAAAACTACCCAATTATAGTCATAGTGCCTAAAGTCCGGTCTGTCGTACACGTTCATTTTTTATTACAATTAATTACTTAATTTAATTACAATTTTGAGTAAGTGTTGGAAATTGTAATATGAAGAATCTGGTTTACGCAAGGGGAACTGGGAAAGAGTCATACATCCCCACGTTATCGAATAGATTTTTTACTTTTATTGACAAGTAAGTTCATACCTGAATTGCCCGAGCAAGTGTGTGTATTGTACAATGTTTGCGCAAACCACCGAGCTATTTGGGAGTTGTTGCTCGGTTACTTAAGAAGCCTCACAAAGTGAGCGAATAACAACGCGCGTGCGAACATACGGAACGCGACATAATTTGTTTACATAGCGCTTTGCAACATGCGCTAATGCCAATTGGAAGAGTTGGCCATGAAAGGGTTAACTTGTAAAGTATCCGTGAAGTAGAATACAAGACATCTTAACCTCAATACATAACATATTGCACCATTATCATCTAAGGCGAAATGCTAGAGTTACCCCTGCAAACTAAGCACCAGCGTCCGCCATATATAGACCTATAATATACATACAAACACCATTTTCGAACGTGTGGTAACACCAATGAATATATTTATATGTAACGGAACACTTGTGTTAACGAATTAAATGCCATTTTATAATAAATTTAGCACGTGTAGAAGGCGGTGAAATAAATATAATTTTCGAATCATATGTATGACCGAGTCATGGGGTGCCATCAGTATGATTTAGAAACCCAATTCGCTCTTCTCTGTCATCTACTCAATTCATGACCTGGAAATTCAGTGATGTGATGTACCTATATTTAAGCGCTGGTCCTTTACTACAGAAACGCCTGCCTTACAAAAGATGGAACCGGGTCACGTGGATCCCAATTTTGACCTGGCACTAAGCAAACCTGGTTAAAGGGTTACACGCCTTGACCCGGTGACCCGGTTTAATTAGCTTTAGTTCTTTATCTACTCAGCTCGTCCACCGAAACACAAGTACATGTTAACCAAGCTCTGCGACGACGATCGCTCAACATTCGCAATAAGAAGTCACCCGGAATAATAAATGGTTGGTTGAAGTGTGTTGGGATGCTTCGTTGGGCACGTTCATGCCGTGCATCACGAAATTAAAATATAAAGTCCTGGGGAGCAATATGTGTTCCTTTCTACTAAAGGTAAAAATTTTTGCTCTAGGCTTGGTTTGACTCTGGAGCACAACCGAGTCTATCCTGCCATGGTCTCTGAAGAACCAAGGATCTGTGGAACCTAGTGTGTTTGGAAAAGCTAGGGTTGCTTCTTAAAAGTTGTAAAAGCAACTCATCATACAGTTTGTTTGTTGGTTTGTAAATTCTTACAATTAGAGTACAATCGACTTCAAATGGCGACGGAACGACTTTCAAAATACAGATAATGGCAGACATTTCACTTCAAAACCTACTTTTATTGAGGACTGGCTAACACGTTATCAAAAACGAAATTGTAATAAATCGTTGTGTAATTGCGGTATGCAAGGAGATATATTCCACTGATTTCCAAGACCGTTTTTTCTATGAATTTGCAGATTATGCATCGGATGCTTTGGAAAATTGGCTTTGTCATTAGGTCACTACCATGCCTGGGTCAGTGTTTTCTCCGGGTTACCAAATGGTGACCCGGTTCTATCTCAGAACCTGACGGAAAATCTAGGATGCATGATAATGTCGGGGTATGACTATATTAGATAAAGGTAATGGGTCCGAATTGTTATCTGGAAATGTTTATATGCGACGTTCCACCTTTACATTTGATGGACTTTAGGGTCTAACGCGACACACTATTCTGCTTTTAATAATTCTCCACGTGGTTTCTGGTGTATTGATTGTGGTTGGAAAAAGTTATTCGTCGTTGGTATTGTGCTGAAATGCGTCATGTGGGTTGCTTAATTTTGTTTGACTGTGATGAATGTTCTTAATGAAAATGACATTTGCCCACTCGAAAATTTAAGTTGCTTAAAACTGTCAACTTAGCAATATTTCTGAAAACTGACCACACGTAACCGTTCAATTCTAGTTATAGAAATATTTTTTGCAAAAACGTCAACTCTGCAAGTTTACCGTAAGGGTCTGTTAAAATTCCCGCTTGCTGAAGCAGTCGTGAATAATTGCTGCTTGCTTATCTACGGGCTGTACGGAAAGCAACTTTTGTCTTAGTGGATAAGACCGATAGCTACTTGATTTACTCGTGCATATTATTATTTTGGAACTTCCTATTATCCCTTTGATGCATTAATGTCCATTTCGTACAGTTTCGGAAAGAACTGACCGCGTGGCTGAATTGGACAAAGATCGCTGGGGTGCTCATCTCATACATTAGCGGCTAAGCCGTGTAAGTGCTGCTGCCTCGCGAAGCGAGCGTAACACGTGCAAACATACGATACACGGTAATCATTGTTTACGTAACGTTTCGGGATGAAAGTTGATTCTTTTTGGGTCCATTATGCATGAAAGGTTAAATTTTTATAAGAGTTCATTCGATATTCAGAACGTAGTTTAACATAGCGGAGATTAAATTTCGTCTCTGTGTGTGATCGGCCATACCTCCGGAACGACTTAACCGATTTTCATGATCTTGCGCTCATTCGAACCGCATAATCGATTTACCGTGTACATCCCCGAGTGTTTTTTGCTGATTCAGGGGTCAAAATGAGGGTTTTTTTACCCCTCTTTCCTCGACCCAAAATTCCAAAATTTGTTCTGACGTCTTGGGCGGCGGAAAGGTTTTACTTGGGGTTTTCGGGCTGGGAGCTTGGGTTGCTGGTGCTGATTTTGCTCTGAAACCCGCGGTTGCATGGGTACGGGGGTATGGCGGCCCCATGGTTCATCGACTCAAAATTCCTAATTTTATTGTGACGTCTTGGGAGGCAAATAGCTTGCACTTGTGGGTGTTTTCGGACATGGGAAACTTGTTGCCGGTGTTAGTTTTATTCTAACTTGTGCGGTATTGTGTGATATCCACATATAGCATATCGACATATGCTTTCGAGAGCTGGTTGGCTGTGCACGCAAAAGGCGTAGGTGTACCTATGCTACACTACGTTCTGCAATCTTTAGTTTAGTTTTATTGTGTCTATTTCATGTTATATATATAACCACAGTTATTAAAATTTGAATTTAGTAAATATGATTGTTGACTTTTGTTGAATACCCTTTCAGCGTCTATTTTTTACTTGCACGTGCGAACTACGTTTGCACAACAGGAAGATGCGTACCCACACTGCCAAAACGTTGAGTCAAATTTTTATTATTTGGCAATTCTTTTTAAGCCGAAGATGCATTGCGGAATGCAGTTGACATGAGTTTACCTCAAACTTAGGGTCATAAAAATAGCAACTATTGAGTCAGGACTCGACTCAAATTGATTCAGTTTTAACCCAACCTTAGGGTTGACTCTTAAACGACTGAGCTTTTTCAAGTTACGCTCCGAACTGAGGGGTTTCCGAGGTCCCTATTAGAAAAAGGTCTTTGGTTAGACATATATTCTGCTTACCCAAATGCTAGTCCTCAGTGATACTCTGCTGCCTGTCAAGAACAAAATCTGGGCTTAAACGTCTCTGAAATAGCTATTCGATGATAAAACTGGCCAGGTCAAAAATCAGGTGGTGAAAAGACTATCAGTATAATATTCTTATGACAGATAAAATATAAGGTTTATGTATATCAGTCAGACTTTGTTATGTTAGTTTCTACGAAGCCCCAAATTTCGTACTCCTTTCCTGCGAGGCCTCGAGCCCTATTCGTCAAGTCCTTACTCCGAAATAGGGGCTCTCTAGTCCATATTGTTGCAAAATGACAAAGCAAAAACTACATGCGGGGTTTCCTAGATTCACTCATTCCGAGGAGGGTGAAAACGACCGACTGAGCTCTCAAAATTTCACTCAACGGTTTAGCAGTGGACTGATATAATTTCGCTCGAATTTAGTCTAACCTTCGAACATTAACTTGGACTGAGTAGCCTACATTAGTGATGGGCAACGGCCATGAAAGCCACTTGTCCGTTTTAGGCCGGCATCCGAAGATTATACCATCCGTTAACTACTGCTGCTTTTCAGCTAGAAATTTTCTACCATTGGTTAACAGTTATGGGATGGCTGTCGGTTTGCTGTTGATTATATACGTTTACTACTGTAGTGTACTAAACCAGGCTATAACAACTTTCTTTGACGTATAATCGCCATATATTTAAGCACAATTAATTGGGTACAGGGTAAACTTAGACACTTTACAAAGTATATGTCCAAATGTACTAGGACCAGTTCTGGCCCTAAGGGATCCCAGCTGCACCACTAATTTCTCAGCGTGTGGTGCCCGGACAACCCCGGCTTCCACGACTCCCCGGTGATCTAGGCGATGACCTAAGGGAACCGCTTAGCTTAGCAGGCTGCCGGCGGGTTAACCAGGGTGTTCGGCCTGGCCCCTGTAGTGGCCCACGTATCTAGTGGTACGAAGGTCCCCCGAGGGAGAGTCAACCCTTAAGCCTGCTCACAGGTAGTAAGGCTGACTCGCCTTTCCCTCATAATCCACTTAATTCCCTCAGCCGGATTCTCTAGTCCCTGTATAGCATGGGCAAGACTCCCCACTTGCGTGTCCCTACGCACTATTGTCTCGTTTCTGATTTTATAGCGTTGCACAACTGACCTAAAGCCTAGACTATAAGCACGCGACGATCCTAAGGATCACAGGGGGCAGGTTCTCTACATTTTCGTTACTTGCAACAACGCACAGGGCACTGAGGCGAGGGCCCCAGTCCCTTGAAGATTTCTCCTATACTCACTAGTGCTAGCGACAATTACCAGGGGAGCATTCGCAGCAGGCGCTCAGAGCAGAACAAGGATAAAGTACAGGTTGTAAAGTGGGGCGCTGGCTCGGGCCTAAAACGGGGACGCGGTTGAGCTTGCGTTGGTAAATCGACTCGACGGGACGCGGGGTGGAGGATTTGCTCGTACGCTAGACGTGTAGAATTTAGTTAGGGTCAACCTACTTGGGTTATGGTGAAGCTGCTTTCTGAATCTCCTATTTAGGCCAGAGTTTAAACAAAACTCCTAACTGCTACACAAAGTGACACACGACCCAATTGTTTTACTCTTGAATCTTTTCCTGCTCATTTTAACACGCTTCATAAAAGACAGAATACCGCCCAATCGGGGCATACGACAAGTTATTTACAACATATAGTAGATGATAAAATTTAGATTTTGGGTACCCTGCAAGGCACCCGGACGTATAATTTGCAACCCCCTTTTTGAACGCGACTCCAAAACTTTTGAGTACACCTTTTCAAACATGATACCATGAAAAGTTTGGTTGAGACAGCCTAACCGAAGGGTCTCTGACGCTGATGAGTTTCCCGATGACGATCTCCGGTCAATTTACGGTTGTCTATCTATAAGCCGGCAGTGATTTACTCCGCGAAACAACTTGGCTTCGAAACAAACCGGACCGAAAATCCAAAATTTTACGCAATTTCAACAGCGACTGGAGTGGCCTGCGAACGGCTTAGTTAATCCGAACCTCGCTCCCAGAGGGCTCCGAGAGTAAATGTCGACATAGATTTCCCCCGTAGTTGCACGGTTAGAAAACCTACGCCTCACCAAAATTTAATACGATTTAGCTCAGCGCCAACTCCAGCCCCTGTCCCGTTCCGTTCTCGACTACTGAGCCTTCTAAAATTTTGCCGGGCCCGCAGTCGTTTGCATCGCCCATTAAGCAGCAATAATAATAATAACACAGCGACCGAATGGGGATTCGACGCTGACGCCCGATTTCAAACAGTTGGGGACAGCGCGTGTCACCCTTGGACGCAAACGGCTACGTCCCTCACCTATAAATTTTGGCTGAACACTTCCGAAACCGTTCTTAACCAGGTCTATTCGCAGACAAATTTTCCTTAACCCATGTTACGTACGAATTTTAATCACTCCTCGGACCTGTGAAAGAGAGAAAAACGTCCGAGGAGCGGGGAACCAGTCGAACTATAAAGCGAGCCAAATTTCGAACAATTTTCGCGCGAGTTCGTGAATTTCACCGGGGCCCGACCTTTACGGGCGCGCGGAGCATCCTTCCGACACTCCAACGTCCGCAAAGGGCGGCCCTTGTAAGATCGAAAACGTGTGTCCAACCAGGGAAGGCTCTCCACCGTGGAGGCACGGCGAGAAACCTCCCTAGCATGCCTAAACGAAAAAAAACGAAAACAAAAAACTATTTGACATAAAATGTTAAATGGCGACAACCGCCAAAACCTAGACTAAAAGCACGACTGGCTCCGATCGGGGAATCGGGCTCAGCTCTTTTATACTGTCCGTCTACCCCCCGTACACCTTCGTCCCTTTATGCCCAAGAAGCGTCAAAACTTCCAAACATTTGAAAATTCGAAATAGAAATCGCCTTGCACACATATATATTAATACAAACCAACTTTTATGTACATGTATGTATAAAGCGTAGACCAACAACTTTTAAAATACGACTACAAATGCCGGTCGCCATCGTCGATGTTATATTACCATCGCCCCAGGAAAACAACACAGAAGCTGGTCAGCAACATTTAACGGTGACAAATGGGCTAATTACGAGCGGTCCTTTTAAAGCAAGCGCCACCAAAACAACAAAACCTCGCGCTGGTCGGCGCGAGGCTGCTAATTTCGAGAGATATAAAAGCGCTTTAGGCGCTGTATATAAATGGAGATTTTTTGTAAATTTTTGCTATGTTTCAGGAACGGTGCGGAGTAGGCGGCCGGGGGCGGGATCATATCCATGCCCTGGCTGGTCGCCTACTCATGATATCCTTTATTTTAATGTGAACCCCCTAGGAGGCCCGTTAGAGGGCGTTTTCCTCGTATAAAATAGAAAAGTTTTGGGTCCCGACTGAGTTATGGGGATCCCGTGGAGTTCCGTTGGGGCGAGTGGCCCCGGTTTTCAGTGAAATGGTTAGTATAGGTCCCATTTAAGGTACAGGGCGTGAAAAATCGGGAAGTTTTGGTTTGGGATGCAGTGTTTTAGGGCCCGAAAGTTTGAGAGTTTAAACGCGGGATCGGGGGTCCATAAGTATTTACGGGTTGGGATTAACTTGACCCGAAGGAGTAATTTTGAATGCTTATGAAGCCCTAACAATAGTTTGATGTCCCCCTCATTGTTTAAAATCGGTAAAAACCCCCAAAATTTTAAAATTCGTATACCCCTTTAAAATGAGACTTTTATCATGTTAAGTCAATTTTTATCGTTCTTCCGGCGTATCCAAAGCGTCCCTTACAACAGATATTAAATAAAATGATAACACAATAACGGTTTTCACTTCACGGCGTGTCAGGATAGATCTTCCCAGGTCCCAAAACATTAGAAAGCTCAAAACGCATTTTTATCGTGAGAGTTTCGTACAACACCCCGACCCATCCTGACACTCCCACACAATACAGCGATTATGAATATGTAACATCGCCGGATGCGCAACGGAATCGCCTTGGGGCGCCTAAGTAACAAAATTTGTCAAGTCGGATTTGTGAGAAAAACGCGAAATCTCTCCCCCTTGTCCCCAGCCGATCCGACTACGCATCCGTCCCATACTTCAACGCAAATAAATGACACAACGTTTTAATATATATATAGAGCAATAATTGTCCGGGGATCGATCGGATACCCTAACCATAAGATATTGATTCAATTTTGGGTGCGAAATCACCCCGCGCACCTCGGGCTGGTGGAACGTGACCGTATCAATACAATATAATGATGACATGAAGTTTATTTTATAACAACGAACAATAATGCACACGTTATAGTCCGGACCACGCTCCACCTGTATCCGATCGCCCTTTATCCATTGAATTTTGAGGCCCCTATGGCCTAATTTTGGATACTGGAGATTTCGACCAAAACTCGGGCTGTTACACAAATACGTTGCGTCGAACATCTCTACATTCCGCATCATCTCTGTACATTGTATGTAGTATTTTTGAAATCTTTAATTCGCTTCGAATTTTACACTGTAAACACTGGAGTTTGCTCAATCAATACAAATTTTGGCCCATTTTAACTTTAGGTGCCGAAGTAGATATAAAGCACGCCATGCCGTTCTTTATCCTTAGTCTGAGCATAAGCTAAGGTATGTATATGAGCCATGTACACAGCCTAAGTCGGGGCTTCCACCCCCGAAACCCATGCTCTACGCTGTTATCTGTCTAACGTTATGCCGTCCGGTCTCTAAAGTTGACATGGGCCTAATATATCATCATGCGGAGCGGTGTGCGCCCTTTAATGGTGCTATCTATGTTTCAGTGGGTTGTACAAATAATGTTACATTTGAAATTACATGGTTTTATTACCCGGTTTTATCATCGAATAGCCTTTCACAGACCTTTAAGCCCAGGTTTTGTTTTTAAAAGGCAGCAGAGTATCACTGAGGACTAGCATTTGGGTAAGCAGAATATATGTCTCACCAAACATCTTTTTCCAATTCATGCATAAGGTTCCCTTTATTTTCCAGTGAAGCGCTCATCGTTTAAAAATTATCAACGTTAGATATTTCCTATCAACTTGAACAGAGCCTGAGTTAATGTTTGTGTGCGCTTATCTATATTAGTTTAAAAATTTCGGGCATCAGTTTCGAATTAAAAAAATTATTTCTAGTTTTTCATCGGTACGAATCTTGAAATTACTGCTATGACCGTTTCTTTGTTGTGCATTATAAAAATGGGGTTAATATATATTTGTCAATAAAGTCAACGCTGCGGTCACGTCTGAGTGTCGACGATAATGAAAACTTTACGAAAATGATTGTATTTACTTGACTTTCACTGCTGCAACTATTTCAAATTGCGGAAACGAGCGAAAGCAAATCACGATAAAAAGCAGTATGCATGAATACAATAGTACTATTTTTATAGTAGGACAGGTTATACAACGTTACAACCTACGGTATCTATTAAAGTTATTCCTTTAACAGCGTTTTTTCCTCCTGATCCGTATCCTGGCTTAGAGATGAGTTATCTTTCTAATACCCTATAACACCTTATGAAACTGTGTAGCATCAAGATATTTGCGATGCAGTACTACGTAGGTATTGTTCGCGGTCGCTACTTTACTATTTAACATAGCATTTTGCTGATCGCGTACAGGTGAAAACGCTACTACCAATTGCGTTTTTTCTCGTAATACTATAAATACACAAATAGACCGCCAATATTACTGTCTGATTCAGAATGTTATTTGATGAACGCGGACAAGCGTGCGTGAGCGCAAATTCCATTCGTACATCGCAGAGCTCGTGTTCGCGTTCATAAAAATACGAATAACAATGGCAAAAATATGAAGTATCAAGTAGGAAGCCAGCGCGAATTTTTGCTTGAATCAATTCTTGAGTTTGACAAAGGACCAACATTGCTCTACGCACCTAAAGTGGAGTGGCGCATTACAATAAGTGCCTTATCAGCATTGCATGAGATATAATTCGATATGTCTCGTCACCGGATGGCCATGTAGCTGGTAATTTTTTATGAGGTATGGACGCTCTCGATTTTAAGATATATACTGTATACATAAGCAAGCGAATTGTAATATCAAACAATGACAATTGTCGCCAACGGCAATTTCGTTGGTTTCCTAATGACTGATTGAGCGTGCCATACGGTAAAACCAATTTTGTATCGCTATAGACATGCCACAAAAACCGGAACGGTGCTTTTGAGCGGGCAGTGAGCACAGCTATGCGCCGCAGTGTTCGACAAAATTCAGTGATCTTTAATAAGTGATTTGCAGGTCAAACATGACCGTGATAGCACCGCTTCCACTCGTGATATTAGTAGTGTTAAATCAATCGCTTTGTCGATTGATTTTATGCGCTCCTTTGTTGTAACTTGTCCGTAAATCACTCTTATGTTCATGAACATTTAATAGTGAGCTGTGTCATAATGGACTTCAAACATTTATTAAGTTAAATCCCGAGAGAATATAGACTCAAATCCATATCGTTAAAGTAGTGTGAAAACTTGTATAGTTTATATTTTCTCCGAATTACTTCAGAAATTTTAAGTAACAGTCAAATGGGTAGGCTGTTCAAGTGGCTCCGTTTTTACTCGACTCATACTTGAACCATTGATTGGATAAAATTATTGCTTATTTGTGTCGATAGCATGACACCGGTACTCCATCAGCCCCAGTTAACGATTTACACTTGGGAAGTTTTAATCCGAGCGTAGTGTAACGTAGCGGAGAATGTGTGTTACAAGGGTGAAAGGTTTTAAGTTCCGTCTGTGTGTGTGAAATGCCATAAATTCGAGAACGGCTTAGCCGATTTTCAGGATATTGGGCTCATTCGAACCGGCGTAGTCGGTTTACCATGTAAATCCCTAGCATTTTTTATTTGAAGTCGGGTTCCTGGCTCAGAGGTCAAAATGAGGTTTTTACTCCATTTTACTACCCTTCACGGAACCAAGGTTAACATTCGAATTTTTCTCAGGTACGTCTTTTTATTTATTTTTCGATTAATATTCCGGTTCTGGAGTGATGGGGTTTGAGGTATATATGGTACCCTCGTGGTTCATCGAACCAAAATTCGAAAATTTGTTCTGACGTCCTGGGTGTCAGAAAAGTTTACTTGGAGGTTTTCGGGCATGGAAACTGGTTGACGGGGTTCTAAGGATTGCCGCGTTCTTCGTATATATGCGTGGTAACAGTTGGCCAATAACGGGAGGTGGGTGAACCTGTTTTTCTAACTAATGTATATATGCAGTAGTGAGAGAAGCAGAGTATTGTATTTCAATAATTATTGATTCTTTGACGGCACGTAGATTTGCGTTACGGTGTAGCTGAAAACGTATGTCGGATCTTTTTAGAAAATCTCACCCCTAAATTAGTCAATTTGGAAGATACGACGGAAATTCTAGTACCACTCGATTCAGCTTGATGAAGCGATTTAAAAATCCATTTAGACAAAATTTATGACAAAAATTTCTATTTTGTAGGATTTAATCGAAAGTTTTATCGTTGGAAAACCCTAAAAATAGTCCATTGTTTACATGCACGGACAGCCTCGAACTCACCAGCAAGAGAAAAAAATTAGAATGACCACGCAATCATATGCGTTAAGGGCTTGAAGAGCGAGCGAAATAGGGCACGCGCAACCAAAAATGAAAACGCATCGCCTCGACGTTATACGCATAGCAATCCTCGGAGTTGCCAGGTTGGTAACAGAGAGCATTAGTAGGTAATACCTGTCACAGAGTATTTTACTCCTAGGTGACACTTAGCCTTGCCTATAACAAGTGCATCTCAATTTATATTTGAGTCCAGAAATAACAAAGTCGAAACACATTTGCTAAATTAATGTCTAGTTATTATCTAAGATAAATCCAACGGTAATGGTTTTGAGTATCATAATCAGTGATTCCTTGATGACGCGCAGATGTGTAAGACAGCACGTTTCTCTTCGGGAGTTTGCAGTCTATATGCTCAATCATTTTTAATGGCTTCACATTTATATATACTTGTTTTACTTAAAGTTGGACGATTTTTTAAGTATTTTTGCTGGTTCGTTCGATATGCTAAGCTTAAGCCGTAGTCATAGCCTAAGCTAAGGTCTTCATATGAGGAGACTCACATTAAGCCTAAGTCGGGGGGCTGCCGCCCCCGAACCCCCCACTCTAAACTGTTTTTTTCTAACGTTATAACGTAACGTCTTTCATGGTGGCTTGGGCCGAGTTGAGTTGTCTATCCAAACGCAGTTGGATATGATAGTCACCTGCGACGTAATACGTACAATAAACGACGATTACAGTATCATATGTTTGCAATCTAACATGCTTGCTATGATCGTACTCTCCCGGGAATATGGAAACTGTTGTCGAAAGCTGGAAAAATTGCCCGACATAAGCGGAGCATTATTTTAATAATGAATAACATGGATACGGTTTGATCTCTCCGTTTCAGGAATATGTGTAGAGTCTAAAGTCAGTAGTGCAAAATCTGAATATGGTAGCACAATCATCGCCGGCGACTAACTCAGCAAACCTGAAGAATGTTGTACACATCATTGAATCTTATATCATCGGCTCTCGGTATCTGATATTTGACTACTGTCCAGCCGTAACATTTGTCGCCGGCCTTTGTGTTCGTAACCATTCTGTAAAAGCTCCCACTGATCTTCGTACAAGGTTAATAGCCTTAAAGAGCGAACTCGGTAATCACAATGATAGATAACACCCATTTGCTCATCTAAGTCCGTCAAATCCAATTTCATCCACGAGCTTTTCGACCCGAAACTAATAACGGGCAGTTTAAAATTTATTTTGAGATTGAATCGGCTGTAGTCTAGATGAGCCGGGCGTATATTTACTACCTGATGCCCATGGGTAGCATCAACCCCTCATGGCTACCTTCTTTTCGGAATGCAAAAAATGGCTTTCCAGAGATGATCCTTCTCTAAAAGAATTTATTCTATAAAGTACCTACTGAAATCTCATCCTATAGCACAAAAATTGTCAGCCTAGTCTAGATGCCAACTTAAAATTGCTTCTAAATTTTTTTTGGCAGAACATACATGTATTCCTTAGTGAGACTAAAATAGTAATATACAATTTGCATATATACAATCCCCAATTCCTTACTGATAACATTATTACAACCATACTGCTGCATATGATAGCAACGAATTAAATACAATAACTTGTATTAGTTTCAATACGAATGTCAAACAATAAAAAACTTTACATCTTAAGGTTGCTAACAGCCCATAAAGTATCAGAAAAAAATATTTTATTGATAACACAATAACGGATCGGAATATATAACTATTGATACGAAAATGCAAAGGATGTCAGCCTGTTTTAGCTAATAAGATTAGACATACACATAGCACAATAATGCTGAGCTTAATACTGTATGTACGCAATCATTTGAAAAGCGGTCTCAGACATAAAAACAAAATATTGAATATAGAGAACTGCAAAGCAACAGGACTTCGTCATGAATCTAATCTGAATTATCTACTGTGTACATATGTTACATGGCAGGGTTGGGCAACGGAAAAAAGTGTTTTTCCCACCCCCGGAAAAAAGTGTTTATCCCACCCCCGGAAAAAATGGGAAAAACTATTTCACGATTTTGGAGCCGAAAATAGTTGGAAAACCCTTATGCAACAAAATATTACGTCCGTGCGCATTATTTACACTCATTTAAGCAGCCTTTACATTTCATGGTTATGATTTATATGGTAGAAATAGTATAACACTATCTCCCAAGCATCGACTAAATATATAATAGCATAAGCATAGCTTGCTTCCTTCACCGCATCATAAACTTTTGCCCGATGGCAAATTTAAATTAAATAGGCGCGGTACTGAATAGAGCCATGGGATTTGTATCGAGCATATGAAAGCACAGTAAACTAAGCAGACACAGTCCAAGTACACATACCCACAGGTGGATATGGAACTGGGTTTAGTTAAGGATAAAGTCAACCCCCTCAAAGAAAAACCAAAAATCTAGGTGTCTCAGTGATTATCTACCACCATCCCACTCCCCGCAGCAGACTGTTTACCTGTGATAGATACCTGCGGGCACGTATGGCATTTTTACCACGACGGGTAATATGCTAAATGGATCGACAGTTGGATCGTAGACATAAATTACATACTCTATTGAATTAATGCGTTTCCAGCATTACTTGGACGGTGGGCAGCTTGACACCAGTTAGTAAATTTACGGAATACTAAAAATATAAAATATTTTCACTATTAATTCGAACCAAATAATTACATGCATTCCAATCGTTAAAGCCACCGTGTGGTTTTCACATAACCGTGCCCGTTGGATAGATTTAAGTGCCGCTGCACTGTGTTGTAGTGGTTGCAAATTCGGGTCTTTTCTTTTAGCCCCCCAAGCCAGAATTTGGTTAAGTTTGAAGATACAGAGCTGAATTTGCTATAAATCGGTTCAGCTCGATGAGGCGGTTCAGAAAATGCTCATTTCGCCTAAATCTCTGAAAATTTGTTTTCGACTTTTAGAGACCCCCTGGGGATACAAAAATTTTTTTCTTCGGAATATGGTCATGTTGGGTACCGTTAGTGTTGAGATTTTTTTCCGGAAAAAGTCAACCCTGTTACATGGTCGTCAAAAATGTTAAATTATACGAAAATTTAGTTCAAAACAGAGGTGAGTATTTAACCCTAGCTTACCTAGCCATATTGTTTTCGCGAAAATTCAAGAAAAGTTGTCCAAATTTTTGGGAACTGAAATTTATTGAATTTGAGTTAAATCGGTTAAACACTAAGAGCTTAACGATACGATGAATTAATTTGCTTGCGACGTCGCTTTTGCATTAAATTTGTTCGTGAGCACTGGATAATCGAAATTTAAATGATTAGGCATTAAGGAACTGAATTTCTGCAAATTCAAAACGACGAAATTCTGTTCAAACACAGGTATATATAATTTCGGGTACTTGGATTTGATTTTGCCAATTTTCGGTTAGCGAAATACCGAATGAAATTCAGCTTTTTCGTAACAAGGTTTTGCGATTAGATATCGGGTATTACGAAACAGGATGGTTGATGCGGTCATTTTAGTTTACTCACGCATAAAACGAACCATATTTTCAGGATATCGCTCACAACGCAAACCCACTAGGTCTTTTTGATGGCTCTAACTGTGCGGAACAACCTAGTCATTTCGACAATAGCTCTCACTCTAAACATGAAAGATTGTGAACGTTACTGTTACCAACTATCCGCGGGATCAAGATGCCCGGCCCGCGGGTAAACGTACCCGAACATAGCTCTGGTCGGACCAGGTGCAAGAAGAGCTAAGCCAGGGCTTGAAAATCGGGATTTTTCACCTCTAGTTGAAAACAAATTTACAAATTATGTACATATATAGTACTCATGCCGCAATGTGGTACTCTACTTAAAGGTTTAGTTGCTTGGAGAAGTCTGAAGAACAGGTAAGATTAAAAACTGAAAACAAAGCAAATATTTGTTATTGATGGATGATACAGCGTAAAACCAATGGATGATATATTAATATCATACATCATGTTTTTAATTCAATAATAATTGTATACCCGTCTTGAGTCACATTTTGGAATAAAACATGATATCTACAATAATACAACTATAGTTACAAATGGGACTATAACCATATCTTAAGAGAAAAATTAGCGAACAGTAATTGAACTGTTAACTTTTCGTGATGGATTTGCTTTTTGTCCGTAGCTGTAATACTATGATGATTAGTATAATTAAATGTACTTTGTATTCGAAGCGTTATGCGTGAGTAAACTTAAGGTGACCTCGCCAATCATCCTATTTTGTTTCAACCGATATCGAATCGCAAACCGTTGTTACGGATAAAAATTCTTAATTTCATTCAGTTCGTCTCTAACCGAAAGTTGGCAAATTAAATTCATGTGCAAGAAATTAGACGTGTTGGAACAGAGTTTCGGCGATTTCAATATGCAGACATTCTGTTCCCTAAAGTCTAATCATTTAAATTTGGATTACTCAATGTTCGCGAACAAATTTAATGCAAAAGTGACGTCAAAATCAAATCGACCATAAGTTAATATCTCGGTGTTCGCGACCAACAGTGGTTTAATTCAAAGCGACAAACAATTTTCGTTCTCAAAAATTTGGGCAATTTTACTTGAATTTTCGCGAACACAAAATGGTTAGATTTCAATCGCGAGCGCTGTGTTCGCGAACAGTTTTACGCCGAATTTCAACTGACCCAAAAGCGTTTAACAAAAAATGAATTTTATGCTAAATTACAAAATAAAATGGTTGGCGAGGTAAATTTAAGTTTACTCGCGAATTACACGTTTTACAACTATACCCTTCTCAGTACTAAATAATACAAATTGCTATATTATCACATAATAATATAATAGAGCATCTAATAATAGAAAATATTTCTGCACCCAATATTAAAGATTGAGCAAAAAATTGCACACCAGACAGTAATCATGCTATAAGATATTAAAAATGCAATCAGCTGACTATAATAGGTCTACCGCAAGCCTTTAATTTCATCTAACGATGGAAAATACCAATAGGTTCCCTCGACACAGCGCGAAAGCCGCATGATATCATCGCCATGCCCATCGGGATCTGCGCCTACCATCCGATCCAACATATATTCAAAATGTGATGGGTCGCGGGCGAATCCAATAAAAAATAGACCCGCAGGTCCCTGTACAGTACCGTAAGGCATCGACTGCCGTACAATTTCGAACGGTTTCGGAGCACCGAATGTGTTTCCTAAACATCACAGATAAAGATTCACGTCTAACCACATTTATAGACTACAATAAAATACGTTACCTATTATAACGGATTCCTTCATTAAACTGTTACTAACTTATAGTCTCGTCAATAGTAGACACTAATCAATGATGGATTATACCATAAAACGTGAGCTCGCCCACACCATCCTACAGCCATATTATCTTAGTCACAATTGTTGCCAACCACCGTTAGTACCCGGTGCACTAAATTCGCGAAAATACACCACTAAATATGGCGTCGCATCTAACTTTGGCCGACTTCTCACAAAACTTGTACAAGATCAAAATCAAAATTTGGCGACATCATGCATGAGCATAAAAGCTCTTTATGCTCAATATCAACTTCCAATCAAGACATGTAAAATTAGGTAGTCAATTAAAATACTGCAAAATTCAGATTTGTGTAAATTAGTCTCATTACGTTAAGTACGCACTATCAAGCAATACACCTTGGAATCCTGTGTCTACATGCCTTTTATTCTAGAATTTGTGCACCAAGATAGAGGCATATTATTCTGTATGCCCGAAGGGACCCAATTGATACTTACCACGCAAGCCAAAGAACCAAACATAGACGGTTTAGGAAAAGACACACCTGGAAAGTTAAATCCGCCGAATGGGCTGAAATTTCCATGAGACTTCGCAACTCAATGGTGAATGTGTCGTGTACAGCGAAAACAGACATATTTTCGCGTTGGTTACCCTCCAATTTGCTTTCCGACGCCACATCTGCATCGCATTAAATAATTTCCAGTTATTCAAGTCACCGACTAGAGTAAGCGCCAGAAATGAATATCTGCAATGGAAAGAGAGAGCATAATATATATATATTGCAGTGCGAGCAGCGAATAAGAAACGAGCAACAAGTTTCTAGTGATTAGTGTACTCGCCATAATGGTGTTAAATAAAATCGAAACATAATAATTTTACTCACCTGATGTCATACGAGCTACGTGAGACGAGACTGATTTTCGCTTAATTTCTGTACTGTCCGAGCGTGCACGGCCAACGAAACTTTCAAGCGTCGAATCTATAAAACAAGTGCCGACTTGACGGTTCAGAATATGTTTCAGTATCATCCATTGAGAAACGAGTAAAGCTACAGTAGCGGATAACGGTAAGTGTAGGCGGAAGCATTTTTGTCTGCTCGTATAAATGTAAACAAAAACGTAGTTGACGAAATTGAATCTGAACGCGGACGGACGCAATTTGACCGATCTACATTCTTCTTTGTGCACTTACTGTTGTCTGCAACTGTAGACCTCTTGAGCCGTATAATAAATTCAGCATTGATATAATATAGCGCAATAGAAACGCATGACTAGAATTCCCTATGCATTAAGCAAATTATCTAGGAGCTTCACCAGCTTTTGAAATCAGATGCAATGGAACAAAGATAATCAAGCATCAGCCATAATCAAGTTACAGGCGATAACTGTAAACCATGCAGTCTGGGCAGTAAAATAGTAAATTTTGAGCATTATTATAACAGAGAGACCTTGCTTGATGCTAATGCTACCTGTACAACCTAAATCAAAATTCACTGTGGAAATTTAAGCAAGGTCAACAGAACAAATTTCCAAACTAAACATGCGAGAACAAGCTTATGTTTTACTTTTGTTTAAAATGGCGACCTTTCAGTTCTTCATATGAAAACACTCTTTCAACGGGAAGAATGCTATTCGATCTTTCAGTTCATTATATGAAAGCACTGTTTCAACGAATAGAATGCTATTGATATTCTTCGAGAATCTTACAGGCTGTGAAAACTTGATTAATATCAGTTACTGATAAAGTTTAAAAAAACTAGATTAGAGTTTGTTTTGCTCTGAAAAGAATGACACTGCGCAGCAGCTGTACGCACAGGTGTAATTTCTTTGAACAAAAGTTTAAATGTAACATAATAGCACTGAAACAATTTTGCCACGTGCTCAAACCTGTTCCAACGGCTGAGATGCTGCAATAAAATTTACGTATTTGTATAAGTGGTACTACCATTAAATACTCATTGAAATATGTTGCCAGTAGATTTGGATTTGCGGCTGGTGGCGAAACATGTTACAATAATCTAAACAAAAATAACCACAAATAATATTTCATATTACGAAGAAATATAAAGCAAAAACATCTGAACAGGGTTGACTCCCTGGTTCTGGCACCACAGGCAACTCCCCTGCGTATGAACCGGAATTCAGCCCTGGCTAGGCTTCCATAAATTTTGACCCAGTGCAGAAACATAAATTACAATTTGCTAATGTACGCCTAAAATTTTTTTAAACAGTTGTATAGCCGCGGCCAAAAAATAAGTGCAAAATAATTGAACGAAATTTTGCCCGATTTCGATTTTAGCGCAATTAAATAAGTTTCAAATTAAAAAAATTTTGATCGTCTTCACTTGCAATTATTTTGGATGGCGGCTGTAGCTGGTTTTTGGGCAAAACCAACGATGAAATTCCAAATTTCTTACTTAGACGATGGATAAGTTCTGTTGCCAATAATCGAAAAATTGTAGCGATGAGACATCCAAAGATATCAACGTACCCTTCTCCTTATTGATGGTATCCATGTCGTGGACCCATTTTTGTGTAATCTAAATGAATATTATTGTTCAAAATACTGATAACTTCCATGGAAAAAACGTCGATAAATCAAAACATTACCCTTTTGGTTTTGTGACACCGTGCATTTTACCCATGACTATTTGTACTGTGAACCATGACTATTCGTAGATCTTTTGGATATTGGTTAAACTGTTGCAAGACCTTTATCTTTTTGGAAATTGGCACGCGCGAATGTAGGTTTGCTGACCGTACCTCGACCAGACCGTGCTGAGAATTATCAAAATGATACGAAGATGCGATATATACGTCATTTTAGAAGGTCGCTATATATATATATTTGTTTGTACAGTTTTCGTATTTCGCCATGTGCTGTTGATGTTGCCTAAATATTTTGCCAATATATTCAGAAACTACTAAATCTGTTTATAGGGATTAAAATGGTTGCCCTAGATATAATTATTTGTATCAAGACGTCCCCGTAATCACTCCCAAAACGGTCATAGGCATCAACAACGCTAGAATATATTGGGCTTTGCTGTCAGTACTAACTAAAATTTACTTTACCTTGTTGATGGCCGTGCTGTTTTTATTTGGTTAGCAACATCATAATGTTTACATTATAATATTGCAGTACCACAATATTTTTGTTGTTATAAAATGGTACAGGAAACCACAGTTCCATAACCCTAGCTGGTCTCATCGCCAAGGTGAATTCTGAGCGTTGAATATGTTACTTAGCTAGTCGTACGCAGCTATATTGAGCATTGACTTACAAAATGAACCCAATATCATCATCCGTGTTGATTGAATAGTTGAGAAATTGCTTATCAATGTGCAAGTATATGGAGGATTAATTTCTAATTTATTATTAATGGAAGGTTGTCCGGCGAATTATTCAATTAGGTTCAAAACGGGTGCCCTGTGGTTTGCACAATCGAAGTAAAATTTCTTCATGAAGAAGCCACAAAAAGGATCTGAAGAATCTTACAATTATCATAAAATATGATCTCCGACATACTGTGCCTTCACATAGAGTGAATTATAGATTACCATTATGCCTAAGCTTTAAACCTGATAAATTAATAAAATCAAACCCATAAAACAGTTACCATGATGCTGAAATCACTGGTATTTAACTGTACTGTTTAAATTATCAAACCTTGAGAAATTTTCACAAATAATTGTGATCACATTTTTAATAGTTTCTAGTACAGAACTAGTGGTAATTTTACTAATACTTAAAATAAATACTAATAAAACTAATACTTTGGTAGTTTTTTTTTTGTGGGTTGGGGGTGTGGGTTTTTTTTGGTTGGCTCTTTCTTGTGTTTCGGTTTGCTTTTTTCTGTCTGGGGGTTTGTGTGGGTTTCTCTCTGTTCTTTTTCGTGGTTCGCGTTTCTGGGGCAACTACAGGTGGAAACCCCTTTGTTATGTTTCAAAAAACACAAAAGCTTTGCAAGAACTGACAATTCCGGATCCTATTGTCATAATAATCATTGGTGTTCATATGTACGTATCTGGGCTCTCCATTCGCTGAAAAATTTGCCACGGGGTATGAACCAGCGGGGCCCATGGTTCCGAACCGGGGGGCGCCCGATTTTGCCAAAGGGTATTTTGCCAAGAGAAAAACGGTTAAAATCGTGTCAGAAACACTGCCAAAACGCTTTTGATGGAGAGAAAAGGTGGTTTTGAAGCAAATTTTAACAACGTTTGCGAAATTTTTGGCTTCAGACCGCAATTTTAGTACAAATTTTGATCAAATTTTACATACTTTGAACCCATTGGAAACAAAAAAATTTGCCTAGTGGCAACGAACCGGGGGAGCCCAAAATTTTGCCAGGGGGTACGAACCGGGGGGCACCTGTTTTGAACCGAGGGGAACCGAAAAATGCCAGTCCCCCAATTTGGAGCGCCCAGCGCATAAAGGCAAGTGTCATTATAATTTCAACTTCCAAAATTCAAACGTACACAATAGCTAGAACCAGTTTTTTCGTCCACGGCAATAGCGAATCGGCCTTCTTCGTCAGCAGCATTCTCAGTGCCTGAAACAGCACTGAGGAAAAGAATATTTCATTGTTTATATTCGTCTTTGAAGTTTTGCTTAAAAACAAAGGTAGTGGCACAACCATATGGCAAGAAGATGTTAAAATAATCAAAAGATTCGAAATTACTGATATGTTAGCATTTATATTTACACAAAGTTTGTTAGTTAACCTATTGTACAACCGAGTATATACATCGCTTAACAATATTATTACAAACTATAAAGCACACGCAAGGAATTACCGATGCTCGTTCGATATTCACTCGCTACTCCAAACATTATATAACAATGCTCAATCGATGTTCGCTAGCTCGAAAGACAACAGTCATTTCTGGCGCGTGCTGCACAAAAGCAATGATAAATTGCTAAACAACCAAAAGTAAAAGCACTTGACGACTCCAGGAACACGGTAAAAATCGGTAATGCGTGAGTCCAATTTAGGGGCGTACATTAAGGTTGTTCTTATTATCAAAATCACAAATTGCTTCAGGCAGAAATTCACGTTCACATTTTTGCTATTAGTATTAGCATTTTTTGCAAATGCGATCATGGGCTCTCCAATGTACAAATGCAATTTACGTTCGCGTACATTTGTTCATTTCGCACGTTTGTCCGCTTTCATCAAATGACCTTCTGAATCAGACAGCAATGTTCGTGGTCTATTTGTGTATTATAGCATACGAGAAAAACGAGTCTGGTACTCGCGTTTTCACTCGGACGTGACCAGCAAAATGCGATGCTAAATCGCAAAATAGCAGAACAGCTCCTACGCGGTGCTGCATCGCAAATCGCATACTCGTAGATAACGGAAAATCGTGATTTGGTCGCGTTCGTCGGCTTTACGACCGTGAATTGATTTAACGAAGTACCTAAGGTGGACTAACGCATTAGATAGTAGCTAGATTTATATTTCTACAAATCAAAAGTAAAATAAATCAGTCGCAGCAGTCGTTACAGGCTTCCAATACGATGTTTTATCCATTCATAAAGGAACCGGTTAATATCGCAATCTGATTCTGGGATGATAGTAGTTTAAACTAATGCAATCCATATTTTAGGCTGCCCATTACCACAGTTACACACAACAACTGAATATCTATCGTTTGTATACCTTTAAAATGTTAGATCACAAAGCATTTCTACAATTTAGACGTTTTTATCAAAAATACGGCGATATAGATTAATGTTTCCTTGCATGTATGTGCATACTACTGCGTTTGCAGATAAAAATTTTACATTAACGTACATAAAATATATTTAACAGTTTTAACACCAAATATAAATGCAAAGACTGCTGATAAAAGAAAAATTCACCATCACAACTGCGGCAATAACAACGAGCATAAACCTGACTTTTAAACATCATTCATCCAATAGTCTAAAATACCAAAAATTTTCGAAAGGTCCTGTAATTAAATTTTGAGTAAATAATCCAAACCACATTGTATATATAGCAATTGTGTCGAGAAACGCAACAAATGTCACACAAATAGCACTTGGCTTAGAAACTAGCGAGATGCTGTCTACTTGGGTTGAGTTGAGCAGCATAGAAGGTTTCCAAACCAACCATTGATATTTGTAATTATAATATTAAGAAACGAGAGACTGTATTCAAATACAAATATTCGTTGAAAATCGCACCGCTCACCGTCAATAAAGCCAGATAAATCGCGACCATTTTTGTAAACAAAACTGTACACGTCACAAAAGCGAGCGACAGAGCCAAGCGGTAAGGCGCGATGAATTTCTTGCGCTAGTTCAAACAATTTGCTCATTGAATTCGATTTAGCGTGAACAAAGAGATCTCCGCCTAAAATCATCAATATCAGAACAAACGAAAGACCAATGTCAACGCAAATTCTGTTCTGAATGAATACAAGAACACATAAAATATGAAAGTATAATGCTGTCAAGAAAGTGATCGCGAGCGAAGTCGCCGTAGGTTATCATAATGTCAGACCACCTTCCATTTTTATATTTAGGAAAGACCTGCAAAAATAAACTGCCACACCACTTAGCAGACCTTAGAAACAATATTTATCATGTTAATTCAATCAACACAGAATTTGAAACAGTTGGGGAGGCTTTTTCCTGTGTCCCTGAGAGAAAACGGAAGGCTCCCGGTTGGAGCCACGTGGCAAAATTTTCGCTCCACTTCCCGGCAAAAAGTGCACTGGACAAAGTTTTGGATTCAGCTGACATAAAAAATTAACAAAATTTTTTACAAATATCCTTTCCGAAATTAAAAATCTGATTACTTTCAGCAAAATTTGGTTGAAAAATTGCTTTTAACCTCAATAAGACGTTTTATAACGTTTCTGAGCCTATTTACTAGTAACTCTATCGAGATTGCAGAACGTAGTAAAGCATAGGCACATCAACGCCTTTCGCGCCAACAGCCAATCAGCTCTCGAAAGCATACGTCGATATCAAATAAAAATTTGACTCAGTTTTTTGCAATGTATGTACGCATCTTCCTGTTGTGCAAACGTAGTGCGCACATACAAGTAAAAAGAAGACGCTTCAAGGGTGTTCAACAAAAGTCATGGCTCAACTCAACAATCATACTTACTAAATTCAAATTTTAATAACTGTGGTTACACAACATGAAATATAGCCACGATAATACTACACTAGTAACTCTATCGAGATTGCAGAATGTCGTGTGGCATAGGTACACATACGAATTTTGAGTGCCTAGCCAATCTGCTCTCGAA
The DNA here is from genome assembly GCA_030248225.1 of Trileptium ribeirensis. Classification (NCBI taxonomy): domain Eukaryota; kingdom Metazoa; phylum Nematoda; class Enoplea; order Enoplida; family Thoracostomopsidae; genus Trileptium; species Trileptium ribeirensis. The sequence goes on along the minus strand of JASANE010019968.1, from coordinate 38,951 downwards.
AGCATACGTGGATATGATATGACACAATACCGCACAAGTTAGAACAAAACTGACACCGGCAATAAGTTTTCTATGCCCGAAAACCCCCCAAGTGCATGCTACCAGCCTCCCAATTCGTCACAGTAAAATTAGGAATTTTGGGTCGACGAACCATGGGGGCGCCATACCCCGTACCCATGCAACCGTGGATCTCAGAGCAAAATCAATACCGGCAATGAGTTTCCCATGCCCGAAAACCCCAAAGTAGACCCTTTCAGCCGGTCAGGACGTCAGAACAAATTTTCGAATTTTGGGTCGAGGAACCACGAGGGTGCCATACGTCAAAGCCCATGAACCGGAGCCTTAATCAAAAAAACGAGAACCAGTATTTATCGTTTACTATGAAATAAACCAATTAGAGGTAAAAATTCGAAAGTTAAGATAAAAATAACCTTGCTTCCGTGAAGGGTACTAACATGGGGTAAAAACCATCATTTTGATCTCTGACCCCGAACCATGGGGGCGCCATACCCCAGTACCAATAAAACCATGGGTCGCAGAGCAAAACCAACACCGGCAATGAGTTTCCACGCCCGAAAGAAATGAAACTTATCGTTGCCGAGGACGTCAAAACAAATTTTCGAATTTTGTGTGGATGAACAACGAGGGTGCCATACCATAAAACCCACAACACCAGAACCGGAGTCGAAAAACACAAAAGAGGCATCAGCATTTATTATTTTACTATGAAATAAATAAAACCAAAAAAATTCGAACGTTGCGATAAAAATAACATTGCGTCCGTGAAGGTTACTGAAATGGGGCAAAAAAACCCTCATTTTTCAACCCCGAACCCACAACCAGACTCCACATCAAAAACACTCGGGGATGCACAAAGTAAATCGACTATGCCGGTTCGAATGAGCCCAAGATCATGAAAATCGATTAAGTCGTTCCAAAGTTATGGCCGATCACACACACTAAGACGGAATTTAAAAGCTTTCACCCATGCAACACACAATCTCGACTACATTACGCTACGTTCTGATTAATAATTTTAGCCTTTTTCGCTATAATCCATCAAATTTTGAAAATTTTTAAATTTCAGCCATCAGTTCAAGTCAAAAGGTCCCCAGTTCACGCCCCCTGGCAAGATTAAGAGCCCCCAGTTCCGACCCAGAGGACTCTGGATTCATACACCCTAGTAATAATTTCATCGAATAGAGAAACCAGTACCAAGTACATTTAATGTAACGGTTTCGGCTATTCATTGAGTAGCAAGTATCCGTCTGACACCTGGGGCGCATCAAGAAGGGTAGAATGGGCAGCCCCCCACTTTTCGGCAAGATTCCCTTAGAGACCCCATTTTAGTTGCCAGTCACTTCAGAATAGCGTGCTTCGCCTCTGTCTGACACCCCTGAATCCTTAGAGTATATACATGGACCGACGTCAAGGAGATAGCCGGGCCCTCGGCGAGGAGGCCGGGGGAAGCGGGTCGGTCGGAGCCTCAGGCGGTTGATACCCATACTCCTATGATCATGTATGAGTTCGGTGTTCTAATTTGAAACAAACGGATTTTCCACAAAATTATTGTGAAAACATTAAACTTATTGTCCAATCTCAACCCTCCCACAAGTTGACGCGTGACAAGTGTCAGTGGATCTCGTAAGATAAAAGAACCTATGAAGGATAACCTAACACTACTTTCCTCAATATACAGAACATGATTTTCAAACATAATTATTATATTGTACATATTTTCAGAGAGGATTGCAGCAGAGCATGTTAGGGAACAACTTACAGTAGCTATTAACATATCAAATCATGACACCAATGGTTCAATCGCTAAAGGAAAATATTTTACTATTGCTCTACTGTACTACGTTTCGTGTGTACACTGCCCGTCACAGGGTTTTTTCACAATTCGTGCTGTGCTAAAATGCATGTTTTTTGAAATTTAGGTGTGTTTTTTGTAATTTACATGTGATTTTTAATAAATCCGCAAATACCCAAATACCATGTTTTAGCGTTACAGGAAAGATCAAGCAAAGATAATTCATCGGCTACTAGCAATTTTATATCAATGCATGCATTACATATTTAGACAATGGACCAACAGTTATATTTTGCACTAATTATTTCATATTTCAGGATTTATACACTTAGGTTCCTTGCTATAATATAAGAAGATGTTTTTGTAGCCTTTTAGAAGTGTGCTAGATTTTGTGTTTTTTGAAATTTCAATGTGTTTTTGCACTAAGAAACACACAAAAACCCTGCTGCCCGATCAAATTATGTAGTTGTTTCGTTGCTAGAAATACGGCAGTAACTGCCTGATAGGAACAAAATTAAACAAGATTGTGCGTAAAAATGCATTGCTAAAGCGTTAAAAAATAGAACAATACCTGGTACTAAAAAGCTGCTTAGGTTGCTGTAATACAAATAATACCTGTGCTGGGTAGTTCGCCAACACTACCTTTTCGATGAGGATAAATGAAATTCTTTGGGGCTTTCTTTCCGGTTATCTGAAGATAATTACAATTTCTCCATGTTATTGCAAATTTAATGTTAATATCTGCTATTTATTTAAATCTCCCACACAATGTTATAGATCCAAAATAACACTGCTAGTACTGGTATAGCAAAAATATCAAATTTCAAGAATTAGAGTAAAAATTATCCGGGAATAATTATTTTAGTAGCGAGTAAAATACTTCGTTCCAGGTAGGCTTATTTTATCTGCGAGTAGTATTATTTACTTGCACATAATATTTTTACATGCGAATAGTATTTTTACCTGCGCGTAATTTTGCCCTATATGCGGGCAATAATTTATATCTGCGGTTAATTTTGCCCTGATTGCGGGTAATTTTTTACCTGCCAGTAATTATGTCCTACCTGCAGGTAGTTTTTCCTGGTAGAGGTACTATATCCAGCCCTCAAAGAAATAGATATTGTTACAAAGAACAGTTTTGGGTTGCAGAACACGATTCTAACTACTACAGCAGACTTACAACCAGAAGAACCTCCATCAGGGCGGGTATAATCCCCCTCAAAAAATTTTAACGAGAGGCCAAGTTTCGAAGCCCCTGCTCGTCAAGTTTTTATTCGGACGTCATTCCCACAATGTAGCTTATAGCGGAACTGGAACACACAAAAATGTGGTGGAAGGGTGCTGGAACCAGCTTAAACGAAGTACTCGGTATGCTGAGGTTAGCGGTGCGATTCCAGAGCTGTTGGACGAATTTATGTGATGAAAAGGTTTGTACAACTAGTGAATTTGTCGTGGCACATCACAATGCTGGTGGTAGCGCGAAGCTCATGATATTGGCTAACAATAAAATTCCGCCTACTTTACTGCGCAAACGTTAAATATGCTTCGTTAATTAAATAGGTGATTTGGTCGTATGTAAAATTGGAGTACTTTTGAGAATTTTGAAATATTCGTGGATCTCATTGTATCAATAACATCACTACAAAATTATAGGTGGATGGGGGGTGATAGGCACCAGTACCGTAACATTTGAACTCTTTTTGCATTAGAACATTAGGGGACCAACGTGCAAAAATGTGGGTAATTTGTTATGCAGACCGCTCACTTTTCAGCTCGTGATGAATTGAGAATCACCTGCTTTTTCCCAAATATTTTTACAAATTTTTTCGCAAGTTGGCTTAAAAATTTTGCCTCAACCACAGTCCGCCTTTAAAGATAAGTCGTGGCTGCCTTGCTGCTGACATCTACATTTTGTTTGAGTTATCGTTGTATATAGACTAGCAAGATTTTTGCTGTCCCCGGTCCTCTCCCTTTCCTATTTAGCTGGAGTAAAAACATGTGGAAGGTGGGGCGGTATGAAAATGGGGCAGCCCCCATCGAACTGAGGGAGGGCGCGATAGTGGGGGCGCAGGAAAGTTTTTCTTATTTTTTCTCAGAAAAATTTTGTGGGGGAGGACAAATTATTCCGGGGGGACTGAACCGGAGGCGATCTTCGCGAACCAGGGACGGGTCTCCATCCACTAGCGAGATTTCAGCCAAATTCCAGTGACTCAACTTTTAAAAATAGGCCTCCCGAGACCGGGTCAACAAAATTATTTCAAGGTACTCCAGTTAACGTCACCACCAAATTTCGAAATGTGACTACGCCCAAAGCAGGATCTCCTTGGACGTTATTAAGGCATCGAACTTCTCCCGCCCGCGCCTGCCTGTATCATGTGATACTAGAAGGCTTCACCAATAGTTAATTTATATTGAACTGTTGGTCGTTTGGTGACAAATTAAGCTCAAACTTTCATTTAATTCATAATATAAAACCACAATGACCTTAGTTGGCAACTACAATTATTGTACCTGCAGTAGTTAGAGGACACTTGTTGCACATTAGTTAACCATGTAAGATACCTACAAAGCCATATTATTAAAATAAGATCTTCTAAATACCGAATAAGAAATGATAAAATTGTTTTTTTAACAAAAAATCAAACCAAACATCGTAGGCGTGTATACCTTAATAACGATAGAACTCGTGCTTCTGAAAATTATTTCACCAATTCACTATATATTTGACTTAGCGTCTTATGAAAGATGCTGCTAATATCAGATTAGAAAAGGCCGTCCAAATTTTGCATGATATGCAACAAAATAATGAGGAAGCAGCACTTTTAAATTAAACAAATACAGAACTTTTTATGGCTGTTTTGCTCTTTGTTACTAATGACTGATAGTTAAATCTAAAAATCACACTGTCCCAATGCTGTCAGTTTTAACAATATAAGGTCACAAACAAGAATAACATATGAAATAGAAAACAATAAAGTTCAAAAACCGAGCTTTAAAACTTAATAAAACCGACTAATCGGTCGGAGTAATTTAAGCTACCTGCTAAATACCAGGGTAAGCTAGCTGCCTACTCGTATTCTAAAAAGAAGATAAATATACCCTCACTCTTATTTTAGAATGCTACATAATATTACTCCTACCCGCAGGTAAATAAAAATCACCTGCAAGTAGAACAAAATTATCTAGAGGTAAAAAAATTACCTACAGGTAAGACAAATTTACCTGCAGATAATTTTAATTCTTCGCAAATACCTTGAAATTCTCTGAGGTAAAACAGTCTACAACATGTGGGTAGCATATCCCGTTTTTAGAATACTATAAGCTGTAGATAAGGATAATTGCAAGTGAGAGTAGGATAAATTTACTGTCAGGTAGGTCAAAAATTACCTGCAGGTAGGGGCTACCCTCATTTATCGGTACTGAGTGTAGTGAGTGGGCTGGGATCCCGCAAAACAGGTTATGTATTGTGTCTCGACAATAGTGCAAATATCTGAGCCAAACTAAGCTGGTTTGTAGAACAATGAAAACTCCATGTAGGAAAGTTAATCGAACAAGTCTATATGTCTGTGGTTCATAGATACGATAAAAGCAAATGTATTTGCGTGGAATACACCAAATAGGGTAAACCTTAGGGGCCCTATTACGTAAAAATCACTCTTTACGAAAAACCACACTTTTCTTAAAATTGTATAAATTTCAAAAATTTACACTTTTTGGTCTTTGGGGAATAAATATCTTTTCGATTTTGATTTATGACTAAAATGACGTAGCGTTGTCATTAATGGTATTACCAAGGTATCATTGCAACCATGTCATTTTAAGCGGGCATAGCGACCTGAATTTCGAACGACAAAATGGTCAATAAGCGCAAAGAAACAAAATTCGCACCGTTTCCCCTTTCTTTGCGAGTTAGTATTTAAAGGCGCAATAGTCAATCCCCTCAACTATTCAAGCAACATGAGTAATTTTGCAAGTTTCTGATCAACATAGCTGTGTACATGTTTCAAAATTACGTGTTTAACATTCAGAATTCACCACGCATATAGCAATAAAAGCTACTAATAAGTACACATACCAAACAATTCAGTATCTACTTGTGTAAGTCCTAAATATGAAGCAATTAAAAGACTGAACAAACTATTTTGTCAAGTCAGTGCACGATCGTAAAAGCGCTGAACGCAAACAAATCACGATTTTTTCTTATGTGCGCGTACACGATTTGCGATGCAGTAACAACGATGTTCGCAGTCACTATTTTGAGAGTTAGCATCGCATTTTGCTGACTGCGTACAAGTGAAAACGCGATTACCAATCGCGTTTTTTCTTGTATGCTATAATTTACAAATAGACGGCGAACATAGCTGTCTTATTCAGCATGTCATTTGATGAAAGCAGACTAAGCGCATTAGTGGAAAAGTCGTAGATATAGCGCACATTACCATAACTACGTGAACATAATCAAATTAAGTGTTACGTTCGTTTGCTATATTTCAACCAATTGATCAATAATTATTGTTTAAAATCACCTGAGCGTAAGTGTTGCTTCCGAATCCAACTCCTGCCCAAATTTCATCCTCCTCATCGCGCAAATCAGGGGGACAAATCTGATCGATCATGCGTTCAACGTTCGCAACAACCTAGAGTATTAGAAACACTATTTCAAAATGTTGAAGAATCCCAGCGAGAAATTTCATAGGCACGTTGCCAAAATGTTATAAAAACGCAAAAATTTGACACTATTATTATATTGCACTGGAAAAACGAAACTATTGAAAACAATATACTATATGAAACGATTGGCCTACTTTACTTGTTAACTAAATAAATCGTCATCTCATCATTATTGAATATATATTAATACTGTATCGGTATTGAATTGCCAATATGACAGGCCGGTATTACGTTCGTTAAGGTCCGAAACATTCTCAGAAAACTTTAGATCAGGCTGTTGAGTTACGCAATTCTGGTATGAGCTACAGAAAAATTCAGGCAATAACAGGTGTATCATCGACCAATTTGGCTAAAGAGCTCAACATACGGATGGGGCTGCGATCTCCACGAAAGCCGTCGCGCCAAGGTCAAAAACTTTCCTTAGCGAAGAAGCCGAGAAGGATTTGGCGGAAGCGTTACGGGAGCTTATTCGTAGTGGTATGAGTTTTTCACGACTTTCTTAATTAACTGTTCGTGCATCATTTGCGTGGTATATTCGTGTTCTTGAAACGAAGACCGTCTAATAAGGTGTAGATCAGCGTGCCCCTAATATATTAAAGGTAACGTTAATTAATTAAAATAGCACATTGTAGTTGGCAGGCGAACTCTCGTATATATTATATTTGTTATTATCACGTATTTTGATAATTTTTCAAAAACGAAACACACTTGACGAGAACTGTATGGGTAAGAAAACGAGTAATGTCCATTTATTAAAAACTTGAATCTATATATAAATGCGGCTAAAGTCTGTCTTTCAACAGAATCACTAATTACATTCTGCTGTGGAAGTTTGTTCATATATATAATTTAATCAACTATCGATGTATTGTTGAAGCATGCAAGGTTCACAGGGAAATTTTGTTGCTGACATTTTCCGTTTCTGATGTGACACCGGATTCAAATTTTCCACGAGATCGAATCCATTTTTAGTGTTGTACCGGGGCAAGAATTTTACCGGGACTGGGGCTAGCCTACCGAAGCCGGGGCCGGGGCTAAGCCCCGGTACATCCCTGATTTTTTTATCATTATGTCAAACTTGCCACTATGGGCTATTATACCAGGTGGAAGTCGGGTCGGGTCGGGTCAAGTCGGGCTGAACCTGGCCGTAGAATATTTTTAAGTAAATGACAGCTGAAGTTAAGCTGATGGCGGTTTGGGATTATTTGATAATATTTTTCTTCGGTAGCACTGCTAAGTCAGACTTGGTTTCGAGTTTTCGTACTTGGTTTCGCAGTTTGCTGAAGATGTTCTGGTTTTTGTGGTGTGTTGTTTGTTCACTTGTTCTAGGATTTCCCGTGCAAAAGCACCAGATACCAAAATTCGTACAAGCATGGATTAAGAAGGATCCGCAATCGCGCGCTGTAAAAATATGGGAGCGAACGGATCAGCTTCCTCAAAAAGTGTGGTTATCTTCATTTCTGAGACGACACAAATTATCGCTGAAAAAGCCTGCAACAATACAATTGGCACGATTTGCCGCAACGTCCGATCCATTTCTGATCTACGACGTCTACGATACGTTGGAGGGTATGCTTAATGAGCACGGGATTCGAGGTAAAAAGGGGCGTGTGTTCAATGTCGATGAGACGTCGTTTTGTCACGATCCGAAAAAATCGTTAGTTGTAGGTATACGGGGCGAAAAGACTTTGCGGGTCACCGCCGGATCTGGCAAAATGAACACCACTGTGGTCGCCACAATTTGCGACGATGGAAGCGCCATGGATCCGTTAATAATTCATAAGGGTAAGCGGAAGTACGACTACTGGGAAGGTAATACCGACGATTGCCCTAATACCCAATATGCGGCCGCAGAAAACGGTTGGATTAACATGGATATTTTTCACGAGTACTTTGTTGATCATATGGTACCTTTTATTCGCAGCCGTGGAGATGGACCTGCCATACTAATTTTCGATGGCCACAGTTCACACGTTACGTCTGCCCTTATTCTAGAAGGCATATACTGGGTGTACCTAGTGTCCTAGTGGGTGTACATATACTACGACTGCCACCACATACGACAGATACGTTACAGCCGTTGGACGTAGGTTGTTTTGGCCCGGTTAAATCCCCATGGGACTCTGAAATGCACAAATACAACATCAGAACACATGGAGAGCGCTCAATTGACAAAGCGGCTTTAGCAACGATCTTATCGTCAGTTTGGCGAACTGGACTGTCGTCTGCAAATATTGAGCGTTCGTTTTCGGACGTTGGTATTTCGCCTTTCGATCGTACTAAATATATACCCTCAATCTCGTCTCGATCCTTATTTGCTAAAACTATATAACGATTGGGTTGAACGCGGCAAATTGCTAATGGACAATGGCTTACCAGACGTTGAAATTTATCGGGATAAAGATGCCAAACGTCCTGAATTCACGACTGCAGCTTGCGATAACGCAAACATTTCAATCACCGAAGCAGACCGTTCCCGTGGTGCCCTCGTTACTCCTGTTACTTCAACTGGTCGCCCGAATATTGCACTACCGCCTACGGCACACTCCGCGTCGACACCTTCCAGCTCATCTGAAGCAGCTCACGTCGCTGCTGAGTCCGCGGACACCCAAATCGCCACACCTTCTCCGGTTCGTAACATTTGTTACGATATACCGCCTTTGCCCAATTACGCTATTCCTCCTGGACACACAATGCGGTTAGTTTGGGTTCCGGTACCGAATCCTCCGTCGTTTCGGGACATCGTTCAAGCAGAAACGCCAGATTTGCCAGGACCTTCTAGGGGACGTTCGCGCAAAATCATTCATTCCAGAGGGAGTAGAGCCACTATTATTACGAAAGACGATTTTTTAGCAGCACAGAAACAAAAGGAAGCTGCGAGGCTGGCGAAAGTTAAGATAAGCAGTAAGGCTAAAGCTAAACAAGTGCTGCAAACGCCAACGAAAAAAGCTGCAAAAAAGGGCCAAAAGCGTAAAGTGCAAGAAAGTTCCAGTTCTTCCTCCGAGTCGAGTTTTTCAGTTGGCAGTGATTCAGAACCAAGCAGCGTCGAATCGGAATGCGAGACACCGCCAGCTTACCCTCCAACAGATGAAGCTGCCGCGTGGAGTCACTTGAACAGTTTATGGGAATCCTTGATGAAGGCACCAGTGGACTCTTTGAAGGAGCATTGGTACGCAGCATTTTATTAAGACGCCGAGAAAAAATGGCCCATATTATACGTTGGGAAGCTGAAGTCAAGAATAACGCCAAAGACGATCGATGAGGTGGGATCCGTAACCATGGAGTGCTTAGATCCAACCGCGTATCCAAATGACATCTTCAAGGAACCTCCGCAGACCGACACCGATTCATTCTGTACTTCAAACGTAATTGATGGTCCGCTGACGGTTTCGTTCCAGGGCAACAAGCGCTTCAAAGTTGACAAATATCTCAATATTCGCAAAACGGCAGCAGCAGTGAAAATGTTGAAACGACACGAAGAATGTCTAAAATTACGCAAGACATTGGACGGTGTCAACTCTCCGTAAACGGAAAGGTGGGTACAGTCTGATGCATATTTGTTTTAAACATCGTAATAGAGCTTTTTTTCAAGGAAGAATTTAAAGAGGAAAAAGCATAGAGAAGCGGAAGAAATAAAATTGCTAGCTGTCTTGCAATAAAAATTTTTAGTCGAAATTAAGAATCTTAACTGAATGTATTTATACTTTTACTTTCAAGCATTAAATGGTATATCCTCGGAACGGAACTGTTGCTGGGCAAAAACATACCATATTTTTCGTTTGAACGCAATTTCGCCACCGTATTTTTATTTGTCATCCATGTAACTTTTTTTGTCATTTTGGTGACAAATAAAAAACAGCATTTTGTGAAAGTAGCTTTTTACTTGTTTAACCCAGAAATGTGGAAATAAACGTGAAAACTACTATAGCCGAGTTGCATTATCAGACACATTATGAAAAACAAACAATGAAACCACACGTAACGCCAGGCTTAGGGGTTTTTTGTATTTTTATTTGCCACCAGGACTATATATAATCATACATAAGATACTCTTTCAGATATGTCCACAGCCTACTACATGGCTTTGACTTGTCGTTAGCATCTGCTAACACGAAGACAACTTCGGGTGTCGTAGACCCACAAACCTCCAATAGTTGTTAAGCTGAAAAGGATAAAAAACAAGCTCCACAATTAAGTTATGTCACGCAAATTTTTTCAACAATATCTCTGACTCATTGTGCTATATCGACTGCGGGGCGACACAGTAAAGCAGATAACGGTGCAAACCCAGTCACTTTAGAATTACGAATATCCTCAGCTACGCCGGACATGATGCAAAATTGATATTTTAGTCAGCTTAGAGTATGAAAAGTTACGTATTAGGTATGCATTGGAAGAACAGAAGAAATGTTGAATTATCTCGGGTAGGCTATTGTTAAAACTCATATTGCGCAATACGTATCTTAAAACAAATTGGTGCCTTTCCCATTTTACGTAACCAAGGACGTGACAAAGAACACTAACATAATAAATAAACATGTCGGCGGAAACCGATGAAACTATAAGGTCCGAATTCCTGAAACAAGAAACACGAAGATCTCCGCATTACTCTGAATTCTCCATACTACCAAAATTATTGCTGTGTATAAACTGGGGCCCCTCCCCACTTTAACATTGAGAGAGTTGAGAATACCTGGGGTGGTCCCGATGTAACTTTCAAAAAATATTAAATATGTCTAATTTAATGATTTAGTAGTATCTATCTTATGGGGAAAATTTAAGCTGTTTTTGGCCCCACGGGGGAAAATTTAGGAATGTTTTAACAAAAATATCGAAAAATTTGCATAGTTTTAGCCAAACAAGAACCACCATTTCTTAACCACGGAGGAAAGTACCTGGGGCATGAACTGGACGGAAGTCAAAATTTATGCGGGGTATGAGCTTGGGCAACTTGAAGGAAGGTTAATTATATATCTAGGTGGGGGGCCCTGATATTTGGAGAAACCAGCAACTACAAATAAATTCCCGTTGATATTAAAAGGAACATCATATTACAAAAATAGAAAACTACTTTAATTATTGCAAGCGGCTTCACATCAAGCCCTATTATTTTAGTTCACATTATTTTCGGCAAAAATTTGCGAGCTAAAACAGAAGCGAATTGATATTTACAACGCCAATTTGACCTGTTTATCTCAAAACTTAAACTAATGTTATATTATAAACGAATACAGCTGGCGTTAACGGTTCGAAATTTAGCTAACTATGTGGTTGAATGCAACCTGTGCCAAACAACAACAGATATATACATAAAACTATTTTGCATGTAAAACAATAATTTTACTGAACAACATAAGCAATACCTTTGTACATTGTTTGACATTGGCTTCAGGAGTCAAATGAATCCACAAGTATAGCGCGTGATCTTTTGTTTGGGAATAAACCTAGAGTAAATTCGTACAGTACGCACTCGAAATGACTAGCCGTGCGAAGGAGCAAACATTGTCATGAAATCTTTCGAACGATGTTCATTTCTCACTGTTAATGTCTGTTAGAGATGGTCTACTGTCATCGGGGTTTTTTACGCCCCTGAAACTAGGAGTCCGAGATCAAAGGTGAGGTCTGTCATCTAACAAGGTGGAGGTCGTAACTAAGGGTCAAGACCATTACTTTTGTAAATATTAAAATTTTTGAAAAATTGGGCAAAACTTTAATAAAAATTGGGGAAAATCGGCAAAATTTTAGCAAAGTTTGTATAAATCGATATAAATTTGGTAAAATTTTAGCCAAAATTAAAAAATTAGGTAAACTATTTGCAAAGCCAAATTCGTGGTGGTCAAAATTGAAAATTGTAGGGGCCAGGGAGAGACGAAGAGTGCCTTCTAGACGTCACGCATGGCCATTGAGAGTCAGCCCCCTTCCCGCTCCCTATTAATAAATCCCGGTATGACAGCTAACAAAACGACATATGACTATGACACTATCTGGGTTATATTTATCTAATACCGTGTAGTTCAAACATATTATTTTATCAACTAAACAGTTATATAATTGTGATATTTAACAGCATATGACGACAAGTGATTCACTGTTACCATATTTTATATAGTACAGCTGATTCCAATGAATTTTTCCTCTTTTTTGATTTCTAAATAAAAAATCAAAAGACCTATAGATAGATTCGTGGTGGTATGGTGGAGTTAACAAACCTTTGAAGAACGCAAAAGTCGTGGTATGGTTTTCAGATGCTAAAATTCGCAAGATTCACATTACTCAAACTGTGTTTATTACATACATTACAAAGTATTTACGAAATTACAGCTATATGAGTTATTCATGCTAATATCTGGGACGCCGAATCTGGCCCGTCCACAGTGGTATGGGAGACCCGCACTTTCCAAAACCCCCATGATCGCGAGGTTTCCCCAACTCCATCCCTCCTACTTGGCCGAATCCCCCATGTTCAACAATTCCTAGTTCTCATGTCTAAAAATTTTCACTTTCCGTCCACAGTGGTATGGGAGACCCTCACTTTCCAAAACCCCCATGATCGTGAAATTTCCCCAACTCCATCCCTCCTACTTGGCCTAATCCCCCATGTTCAACAAAATCCTAGTTCTCATGTCTAAAAATTTTCAGTACTTGCCAAAAATGACTGTCGCTCGTTCGAAATTGTTCCAAAAATAGAATTTAGTATTAATTTAAATAGTTTCGGAATATCAAGCGATCCACTCGTTCGAACCTCGCTTCCGAGTCGCTCGCTCGAAAAGCGACTGTCATTTCTGGCGCCTACTTTACTATAGTGATTCGCGAAATCTGTGTATATACATATTTTATTTCATAATGCATCTCTTATTAATAATGATCATGTATACAATGTATTTTTCATGCCGATTGTTTTCGATATATGTAACGACTGGCTTGTCCACGGTGAGTGGGGGGTGGGGGATACCCCCAACTTTCTAAATACCCCATGTCGGTCCCCCTTCATTCGGCCAAAACCCCATTGTTCAACTAATTCCAAAAATTTTTTTTATGTCTGAAAATATGTTTTTTGTTTGCAAATTGTTTTTGAACATTAATTCTCATGATTTATAATGCTGAAATATCCTTTTTTAGCTTGAAAATACATTTACAGTAGTAAAAATGCATGAAAATATGGAAATATTTAGTATTTTTAAGCAAAATTTACCCCCCCCACTTTTAATTTTTCACCGAGAATGAACATGGGGACATCCGAAGTTCCCCCCACTTTTCGGAGGGCTGTGGACAGGCCAGTAACGAGATAATGAAATGAAAGACGGCGCAAACACACTAACTATAATTTCAAAGAACTAAATATAATTTCAAAGAGGCATAATCCATTGAAGCTCTAATATAAATTAATATTACACCACAATTTGCGTAATAGCGTTTGTGATAGTCAACAGAAATACTTGTACGCAAAACACCTGACGCCTACAACTACGTAATTCTCTAAAAATCAACAACCGTCACAACAAACAAAAACTAGTTTTAGCCAATACAACCATAAGAGTCCAAATTTTGATACTAAAGCAAAACTTACAGCACTCCAAAACTTCATGCAGCTCTTTTACTTCAGAAATACATCGGGATAAATACCACATATGGGTGAATAAAACAAAAGATGAACAAAAATTTCCGTAGACTTAACAGCAAGCACAAATTTTTTAATAGAAAAGAAAATACTTATGAGTAGAAATTTAAATAGCTTGCTTTTCTTTTCGCGAACAGATAGGAGCCACTTACATTATTCTGAGGCACCGGAGCTTTCGCAGCGTCTGTGGTAAGAGGAATGACGCGAGACACCAAGTTGTAGCGTATATTTTGCTTGTTCTTGCTATAGTAATATCCTGCTGTTAGTGATGTGGCCAATAACCCACCGGCCAATGTTGCAGCGGTAGGAAACTTTTTGGATTGCAAAATGGGACGCGAATACAATTGTCGCGCATCTACAACAGTCTGTACACAATATTAAAGAAATATTTTAAGAAGATCTATGCACAATAATTAAACAAATGTAAAGTCATAATTTTAAGGGGGGTGGCTCTGGGGAGTTTTGACCCCCAAGGTCGAGAGCCGTCCAGTACATTTAAGAAGTTTTTAACATCGAAAAATATCCGCTTGTTGCAACCGCATTATATGTTATATATATGCATTGCGTATATATTGCATTGTTATAAATTACCACTGTAGTAGGTTCAACAGGGTACGAAAACAACACTATCACAGAAAATATGTATGCCACATCGCACGATACATAGCAAACCGAATGAGAGAAACGTGTGAGCTGAGAAACAGTTAAGAACAAAAATTCGTGCGTAAAAATCTCAGGGAAAGGGAAACAAAAAATTCAAAGCATCCGGCGGACACGTTTAGCGGTCGGTGCGAGGGGTTAGACGGTCGTCCCATTTCAAAAAAATCAAATATGCGCTACTAGTATTCACTATCAGCAGCACAACAACCTTGCTCATAATATTGGTTTAATGCAAAGTTTCAGAGGCACTTACTTTGTAATATAGCAGCTGGATGACGAAGAAGTTTGCTCGCTACCATTGTTAACAAAATGTCTGGATGTGCAATTACCGATATAAATAGTGCTAAAAATTCAAGCCAGAGTAGTTAGAATACTAACAGCATATATCCCTGACTGAATGTATGACTGGGTTAGCAAACCGATCACGATTTGTCACTGACAGATATAGGTATCTAATGCATTGTCACAGTAACGAATTGAACGCCTCAGAAGATTGTGTTTATTTTGTTTATTACGTACAGCACCTGCCAAAAATGACTATGGCTCGCTCGCTCGTCGGAATAAATTTGTTCCAAAATAGAATTTATTATTGGTTTACATAGCAATGAAATCTCGAACGAAGCACTCGCTCGAGACTCGCCAGCGTTGCCGACGGTCATTTCTGGCGCGTACTGTACCTAAATTGGGCGATGACTATTTCTCATAGCGTCTGAGGACGATGTTATCTCTATGCCTTTTGAATCGACAACAAATAATAAAGTGGTTTGAATTTTTAATAATTTTACCAAACCCAACGCCGCAAATTTAACGAAATTATAGATAGTATAGATTCTACCTCGAACCACAATAAGGTAGCCAACTGAGCCACCAGTGTACTCAATAAATGTTTAACAAATCTCCCCGTAATTATGATAAGCCCGTTATTGGCAAGCTTAAAATTTTAACCCTGTTTTACACCCGTAGTTTAGCACGCACCTAACAAATATTTCCTTAGTGCGATCGGTTAACTACAATGAAAACCAAAATGTAGTAGCACTGGTAAATCGTTTAATGCTGGTCACTGGGTACTGCATCTCGAACGGTTTAGCACCGCTAAGTGTTCTGAAGTTGCAGGTTACGTATGATAGTAGCCCCAGATGTTTGAAATCACTATGTTATATATGTGGATTCAGGATATGTCTAATTTTACTTGTGTAGAATTCTAAGGATATCTTTGTTTCCAAAGTTAACTGGTTCAATTTTTACTCATTGTAGAGAAAAAAATAAATATTTGCTTACAATAACTGTCCAGATTCATTTTCTCTTAAAACTAGCTCATTAAGCTATCACACAGCAGCCCTTAAAGTGTACCAAACAATATACAGAAAAACATGGCTTTATGACGTGCAGGTTTGTTAGCTCCCACTCTCACAAGTTAGCAACAACCTTATTTTGAAAACTGTCAACATAAGGTTAAGCTGTTTTAAGCCTTTGATGCTAAATACAGGAATGGAATCTTCACCCAAAAGGAATGCAGTTTGCGATTATGCTTTGCTCTTAACGTCTCCTGGCTATCGAAAAAATTCGTAGATACTCCATTCATTACCAAATTCGGCACATGAACAGCGCACTTGCTAATAGTAAAATCATCCTGGCTTCTCCAAACAAGGGGCCTCCCCCGCTTTTCGACTCCCTCCTCCCTGGTCTGGCCTGACCCCCCATTTCACTCCCATCCTCGAAAATTTTGGCGCGCACTTCTACTTTTACCACGAAAACGTTCATTTAGTTTTGACGGGTGGAGAATATCGAATATAACAGCTTTATAACTGCTGCAAAGTCGGGTAGGAATAATTCAGTTAGTAGAGCGCCTGTTTACGGATCCAAAGGCGGGAGATCCTGGTTTCAAATCCCACCTCCCCACCCTTACACAACTTGTCAGACGGCTGTTTATCACATCCCTTCGTGTCCAAGCTCCTACCACTAGGCCTAAATGAAAAATATATTATATAAACAGGCACATAACCAGACTTCTATTTTACGGGTTGCAAGCTAAATTCAGGTGGGGATGGCAAATATATTTCAGGAAGTGCAAAAATTTTTTTATATTTATAAAATGGTCCAACTACGTCAAATTTACACAGCTTTTTACGTTACCAGAAATTATAGAAAATATCTGCATTAAAACAATTTATAGCCAGAGGAAGCAGCTAATATTTTCCCAGTTATAGTTGTTGTTTACCAATCATGATCCACTCCGCGGCATACGAATATGAAATTGATAGTTTTAAACTTTTTCCTCTGGAGGGACGAACACATTCTTAGGGGGTGTCCCCCCACGTGCTTGTATATAACAACATCCATAAATAAAGAAAGCAATTTGCTGTGGGTTGACGTAACTTATGATGGCTATCATATAAAGATCGAGTATTCGTCACCGAAGGCTGCGAGCTCGTACATGTAGCCAGTACTATGCCAGTGGGGACGCTGCTCAGGTATAGCACGCGTTGCTACTATGATATGACGACAAGTTGCACTGTTTCTCTGATATTAAATCCAAGATCCAAACGAATCCAAGCAAAAGCGCAATGAAATGATTTGTTAAATATAAAACCCATTACAAGCAGTTTCCTCGATGACTGTAAAACACCAACATTCCGACACTTCCACTCAGAATGAATTAAAACGTTCCGATTGTGGTTAAACCCTAGTCTAGTGACTCACTAGTATTTTTATTATTAAATTATTATACCTCCTTTGAGTTTAAATATGGCAACCGAATGGGACGCACTTAGATTTTATTTTTTACAATATTTATTTGGCCCCTGACACACAGAAACTCTGGGTAACAAAGGCTACTGGTTGTTACTCGAACACTTTTCCATGGTATTTTCAATAAATCTTTCTATATTGAAATTAAACATTTATATTCGTTAGCATGTTTCGATGCAATCCCAAATTAGGCTGTTCACTGGTCTACTCGGGCACTCGGTGGCAGCATAAAATTTTGTAAATAATTTCGAATAAGGTTGTCTGAGAAATTCTAAGCTGAGTCCTGTGCTAGCCTACACGGGCACGGCAGATACTCTAAAAGTTCTATGCAAAATCCTACCACAAATTACTCCGATACTACAGACTCGCTACTCGAGCTCGCTGTAGCCCAAGGATATTTTCTAAACCCCTAGTTGGTATTTGTCAAACTATAACCCTTATTTCTCATTACAGTTAAATAAACTTATAAAGTTTTATATATTGCCTAAAACCATGTATAGGCAACCATACATTTTCTAAAGTTCACATTTCACACAAAGTTCCAATTTACAATCAAAGTCTATTTTCTCTTAACATTATTTTCAATTCAACCTTATAACACGGCTCGTTATGCGAACTCTCCAAGGTATCTAAATATCAGCGTGGATGGCATGATTATTCGAACTCGCCAACGCTGATCAAATTACTTAAGTTTAGTTCTAAATTCAACTAGACCCATCCTTTAAACTTTTCTAGTATCAAAAGTCATTACCCAAGGCTCGTTTCTCGAACTCGCCGGGTACAGTCATGTTTAGCGCGGATACTCGATTCCACTAACTACATTTAATTTTGTACCAGATAAAAATTATTTTAAGTCCGCTCTGGCTAAAGGTTGCCGGGTGCACGAAATCAAGCCAAGCTAAATTTCCAACTTTTGTTTTAAGTCTTACTTTTTCCTAATTTATCCAACACTTTTATACCACAAACGGTTCAACTCCTGGAGTACATAAGTTGCAACGATTAACCCTCTCGAGTTAGTGAAACACTTGTTTAAGTTAATTTACATACGTTGGCACGGCCAATTCAGTTTATTTTGCAAGCCATTATATGACCCTGACCTAATCTTGATATCCCTGCCCAGGACAATGACATGTCTACCACTGGAACTAGCGCAACTCTCATTCAGTGATAAAGGGTATCTCCGACCGCTGGTAGACCGATCCATCCCCTTTGGTGGCTTTTTCCCCTTATTCTTGACTTTACTTATATTTTTTGGGTAATTCTGAACTCGCTTTGCTTCCACCCCTTTCCCTTTGGCCACCTTTGGAGATGTCGGTTACGTTTTGGTAAGAAACGTGTCGCGGAGAAGGCCGATGAGCTCACACTACCATTGCCGGACGTATCACTGCTAGACACTGAGTAATTGATATTTATTACTTTCCCTCTTGGGTTGGTACGTAGCCGCCGGACGGATCGACTGTTACGTTTATTTAATTACCTTTTCCTTAGAATTACGCTAGTTAGTTCCTTATGTTAACGTTCCAGCTGCCGGACGCATCAGCTAGGCGCGTGTTATTTCCAATACGGTTATAAATAGGTTACGCTTTTGCTCTCTCCATTTTTATTGGGAATATAATAGGAGTAAGGCAACTTAATAAATTAGTAAATACCTACTTGTGTAGCATACGTTAGGCTCAACGTTAATTATTGCCAAGTTGGGTTAGACTTATTGTTATCACCATAACCAGATGCGCAGCAACGATTCACTTACGTCTTCATCAGGCGACATGCCAACATCAGAAAAACCATAAAGATAAAGCCAGAGCAAAAAAAAGGATTAAATTTCGTTGTAAATTCAAATATTGCACTGAGTGGTAGCTAGGTAATGCTGAGAACATAATTAAATTCGTAAACAATATTTGTCGTTAAATGCGATGACCATAAATTGCTATCAGAGTCGTGTAATTCGTGTCGAAAATCAAGAGCGGAAGTTAACTAAGCTGGTAACTGTGCTTGACGATCACCGAACTCAACCACCGATCAAACAAGACTAAACTAAGAAAACTAAAAACAAGCTAACACTAGTTAGCCATTCAACGAAAATAATGCTAATTAGCATTAAAACAAAACAACGCGGAATAAATCAAAAACCTAAACCCACGGACGCAGAAGGGAGGGAGGGGTATGATAATTGAAAAGGTTACCCATTCCGGGTTTTTAGGAGATTTTGGGGATTTGGGACGGGTTTGGACAGGAAATCCCATGGTAGCCTGGTCAACCCTTAACAATAACAACAAAAAGAACATGCATAACATATTGCAGTAAACCGAATACACTAGCTACGTATTTTATGGCGCAGTGCTTTCGAGCATGGTATTGCAAAAATAACTTTCATTTATATTTTTCTTAATTTGACACGGTTTTATAGCTATTATGCAGCAGTGGTAAACGAATTTTATCAACGCTGAAATATAAAGTAGAATATAATATTGCCGCGAGATAGCATATCTTTATAACATACTTTATTTGAAACTAAGAATGTTAATGTTATCCTAAATATTCAGTAAGTGAATAACCACTTCCTCGTGGTAACAAGCAAAATTATCAAAATATTAAAATAATCGCTGAAATACTGTATCGTGCAGGTGTATACATGCCTACGTAAGGCACATGTGTCGAGGGGGCACTGCGTAGGTGGGCTACCTCTAAGGGTGGAAACACCCTCAAGCCATATTTACCCCTGATGGCTGTGAACCTCCACCCTAACCCTGCTGCAAGGGAATAGTCGTGGAAATTTAGCCAATCTTACCACAACTTCTGGCAATTTTTGCTTAGATTTTGCTCAGATTTTCTTCTAGGAATGTCAGATATCTGGATATTTAGGTCTACCTCACCCTCCTGTCCGTCTATTCCCTAAGTAGACGGATCTTTGGTACCTACTACGTATGGTTATTTCTTATTGTTTCGTAAGCTACTACATAATTAGCTAGACAGTGTGGTGTTATCTCAGTTTATCAAATCATCGAGACAAACACTGTGAACTATGTGACGACAATTTAGTTTAAACAATTTGGTTTTTGGGTTTGCGAAAAGAAACATTAGTTCGTTTCTTTGGATTCCGCCTTTTATTAAATAAACGTGTCGCTATGGATCATCACACTTTCCAAATCAATCGTTTATATCGATCATCCTGTTTGGTTCCTATATTTAGATGCAAAGTTAAATTAAGAAAAGTTTTTGCACTCTTAGTATTAAGAATGAACCCCAATGTTGTCACTGCAGACGTGGTGTTTTATAGTTTAGCTCTGTTATCTGAGTATCATGGATGCTATGACGCAGTGCTGGTATTTATTTATTAACACTTGTGGCCCAAACAGTTAAGGGATTTTGTTTTGGAACTCCTGTCGGCCAAAAACAGAACCGGTTAAAAATTGATAAAAACAGCATCCAGCAATTTAAAATGAACACTGATAAGCGATAAAAATAATTGATATTCAGACATGCTCATAGTAAGTTGGGGTACGCCCTGAGGCGTCAAAGCCCTACCCACTGCTGTCGGCGCGAAAAGCACACACCTCTCGCAAATTGTTCAACACCCTTCCCCATTCGCCATGAATTTTCGCGAAAATTGTCTAAAAATAGGCAAAATTAGGGACAAAAATAAGCACAAATTACCAAGAATTAGAGAACATTTAGCGAAGACTGAGGATATTTAGCTAAAATATAGAAAATTGAGCAGAAATGGAAAAATTACAACCTTAAAAATTTAGCCCCGCCACGATGTCCGCTGATTGTCTCTCAGGGAGTCTGAAAGCCAACACCGCGACCCCCTTCCCGGCGACGGTAACTACTGGACCAGGCCAGTCAATTCTGTAAAAAACTATAGAAACAGCAAGTTAGTCCGCACGAGGCTCGTATCGTCCATTTGGACCGGCGTCTAAAGTCCAAGGGAAAGGGCAGTAGCCGTGTCGTCGGGGAAGCGGATGAAGGTGTTCAGAGTCATTTAAGGGGATCAGCCTGTTAGCGGGTGGGCGAGGCCGTCATAGTAAGGGGTGCTGATGCGGCGGCACATGTGTGTTCGGCGCACCCAGCGCCGTCAGGTCAAAGGGGTTACACTCCATGTCAAAGGGTAGCTAGGGCATCGGGGGCGAGAGATCGGAGTTTCAGGATGTAATCCCCTATGAGCATATAATGTTCATCGCCGTTACCAAACTATTGCAAACTGTATTTAGTATAATTATAATTTTATAGGTTCAAACATTTCTATTATCATTTCGGGCAGTCCGCACAACTTTTATGTTAGAATGTTTACTGTTTGTTTTGCCTGACATTCGTTGGTCGGATCGAAAGAATGAACCACTTCATCGGTGATGTTGTCGGCAATATATATCTCAACTAATATCAGCCGACAAATTTTTTTTAATTTAGAATTTTTTTGATTAGTTATGGTATTTACAGAACATTAACAATGTCTAGCTTCCAACGATAAGAGTGTATGATTGTTATTCAAGCAACAGATACTATTTACCACTGCTCATTATTAGAACTCACGGCCTTTTTAATTGTTAAAGTTTCGATGCAGTAGGGGCTGGTAGAGGTAATAATCTAACTTTCAGTGTCAGCTAAGCTTCACAGTTGAGCCAAGCTGAGCCTATGCTTTAACCAATTTAGTCGAACCGAGCTTCTAGCCTACCTTCAAGAATCGCAACGAACCGATCCGAGCTTCAAACTTGGAATTTTACGATCGAATAGAGTTTAAAAAGGAAGACTCGTTCATTTATATCTAATGGCACACATTACCAACCTGCTTGACCGTCCTCAATTTGTTTGACGAAGCCATATAGATGTAACAAACGTGACGTATTTTATTGTCACAGCCGCTGTGCAATTTTCGCCAGACTGTGAATTATAGACTGTCTGTGATGCATGTGATCAAATACGGTCATGAAAATATTTTATAAAATTAACTTCTGAGTCTGTATGTTTGCGAAACTTGTTGCCGTTTGTGTGCCTGGATGCTAAACCCATTACATCCTAAATAATTTTGTATTTCAAAAACCAACGAAGAATTTTAAGTCACTGCGAGGTAACGCACCAGGAAAACTCAGGTAATGGTAGTGTTTACTAGCCATTGAATAATCTGGAAGCTATTGCTCGGATCTTTAAGGTTCCTGGCGAAGCCAGCTAACAACAATAAGTGTACAAACGAGTTTTTTTTCGAAATTTTTGGCTAGCAATGAACTATTGGCAAAAATACAAAAAATATCCCATAAATATGGCTGAGATGGACATGTTCTGAATGGCCATGTCAAACTAAGTGAAATAATACCAAATGTATGGATGAATCTTCAAAATTTACTGGTGGGCTGGTTTGGGGCTAAAGGAAAAGACCCTTTGTGTTTTCCTCAGATTTACAGTAGTTCTAGCTTAGGTATAGCGTTAGAAAAGGAACAGTTTAGCTGGATTTTGAGGGAACAGAAGTGTCCGCTTGCAAAAATTTTTAAGCTCGATGGTACACACGAAAACTGGAGGCTTGTACAGTGCTGCTTTGATATGGGCCTCACATATTATCATTCCCGTAGTAGCCAAGCATAAGCTGCATAACAAATGCTTTTTCAAATAGTACATGCCAGAGCGCTTACGTTATGTGGACCACTTCACGGCATCGACAATTAAACTTCATGCGTTCTCTAAGATAGGCTAAAATCAGACTGCTTTGATTTTGTTAATAAGCTGTTTCAGGAAACGAGTAGAGACGAGCTTTGAATTTGACTAAAAGCCTAGCCAAGTGAAGACTTCCACCGAATTTGGTAAACGAGCCGAGCTGAGCCTTTATGTTTGACGAAAACGCGACGAGACAAAACGTTTAAGGCTAGTTCTCATCTCTATGGATTGGCAGAGGTAAGAACAAGCCGATTTTTTCAGGCTCGGCTCCGTTTATCTTCAATATAAGAGTTGTAATTGGCTTGGCTCGGCTCAGGCCAGTTTTTGGGAAGTTGGCTAGGTTCGGCTCGACTTGGCTGATGACCAGTTAGTCTCTGCTTGGGGATGCAAACTGTATGTGCTGGACGCAAAAGTAGAAATGCATGCACAAATGGATGTGATCTAACATTATATGATGCTCTAGTTCGCTCTTCGAGGCAATAAATTTGCGCAAAAAATTAAGTAATCTTTCTGCAATAGCTTTTCTAACTAAGTAATTGGATTGGAAGACAAACTTTACAAAATTGCAAGGAACACAAATGCTATAATTGCACGGTGCAGTGAGCTATCAGATAAGAAGGCCGATGATGGTAGGATGACTGAACAGTATAACAATCTTCACCTTTTTGAGTTAACGGCCGCGGTACGTCGCAGGCGATATCGTAAAGATGTGCTAGTTCACCGATATTTTTCTAAATTGCAAAAATCACACCACATCCATGTTATTAACCACCAGACTAAGACTCTACCAATGATGGATCATATTTCCAGCGTTCTACAACAATATCTATGTTCCTAGGAGGGCCCGATAATAGCAACAATGTTGCATCGCAACGGAATTTGGTGAGCCTGTAATCGTTGCAGTTTGTAATTATTTGTAATTATTACGTCGTAAGCGACTAAACGAAGGCCTAAACTCGAAAAAAATGATACAACAGGCCTCAGTATGATTGAAAAAATTTGAGGAGGACGGGACGGAATCTTTTCTACAACATTACTACAGCGTGCTTATTACCATGAGTTCCTCCATACGTACAACCTGCTAAACCAACTTGGTATACATTTTAGAGGGTCAACCTACATGTAAGTCAGCCACACATATTTCTGTGTAATACACATGGTCTACCACCTTAGTAGATTTCGGGTGTGGAGGGTGGGAGCAGGGGCTACACATATTTCGAACCATGTCACCTTTAGGGGCTTTACAATATAACGTTACAAAAATGAACAGCTTATCGCGAAGGGTTAGGTTTAGGCTTAATACATGGCTCATATAAGGACCTTAGCTTAGGCTAAGGCTCATGCTTAGACTTTAGAGAACGGCACATCTTGCATTTTATTTCCGCCACTAAAAGTTATATTGGCTCATATTATTATATATAGGAACATGACTGTATAACAATAACTTGCTGGAGGAAGGACCTGCATAGTCGTCCTTTACACACGGTGTTTGCGCTCATACAGCTATAATAGCATAATCAATGAGTTTTTGAAACAGAATTTGATCGTACCTTATAGCACAAATATTTTAAAAAATGATACAATCATGAATAACCAGCCTAATCTAGAAATTTCGGCTCGTTCTTACCTCCAATATGCAGTAAGAAATTTGTGATAATACGCTTATATTTTTAAAACAGCATAAAATGAACATAGATACTGACATTATATGTATTTTAGTCCTTGTATACCTGTTCGCACGGTACTACAGCCCTAATTTGGCCGTGATCCGGTGTAGACATAGGATACAACTTACTAACCCACAGGTTCACTTTGAGACACGTTTGTTAATATAGATCATAGCTTGGTTTTTACCTTCAAAGCGGCATTTCTTTCCAGTTGTCCACACAGTCGGATTTTTCCTACCTTTTATATTATCCGCCCAATCCATGGCCAAATTGCCTATTTTATTTTTGAAGCTTTGCATTCTTTGGGTTGCAGGATCCTTGACAGTAACTTTTATTATTTTTTTTGCGTTTTTGGATATTTTTTAAGTGATTCCCATTTGGCGTATTTTCTATAATGTGTCAAAATGTAATGAAATTTTACTGTAAGAAAAAGTTTGATGTCTGTTGTCATCGATAGTTCGGGAAGGATAGTATTAATGTTCTTTCGAACTGTTATTTCTTTGTCCAAATAATTGTCCAAATATACGTCGAGTTGTGCACGAGTCGAGCGTTTTCTTAGAGGTTGGTTCGTTTCGATGATTTAAAGTTCAGGCTCGGCTTGGCCGGGCTCGAAAAAAATTAAAAAATCTATCCCAACTATTCACCTCTAGGTACTGGTACATGTACTGCGTATATACGTACTTAATTATTATACGTCGACCAATTTCTTTTCTCTTTTGTCTATTTTCCGAGTATAATGATGATTAGAATCATAATCGGAGAACTATCTCTAAGAATACCTATACCAGTACCAAAAATAATTATGTTATTACACTCAACAGTTTTACAACATTACTGAGGACCCTAAAACGATGCAGAAGCAGAACCTTAACCTGAACGGTCTTTTGTATCCAAGTGCACTGTGTTAGGACACTTCATCCCATCGTTAGCGAGACATGGCTCGGACTTGCTGCCTTCTGGGCGCTCATAACTAAATGATAACACTTCATTTTGCGATCTTTTAGTTTTAGTATGGTCTGTTTTCTCTGCGCAACGGTCATTCGTCACTGAGAATAAGCAATTGTACATGACAGCAGTATTAACGCAACACTATTGGATGGCCAACATTTATGAGACTTCGATATCTTTTATGATGACGCTAACTAGCGTTCCGTTAAACGCGACCATGAATCCATGAATCTTAACAATAGTCTCTGTAACGATATTGACAACCAACCATACATAAATGGGGTAGTATCATGAAAAATGTTCAAGTACAATTAATTATCTGCCGATAACTGCCAGTGCCAACAGACTAAAATCTGTGAAAGTGTTTGGTTTTTATTTTCAACCTGTATGGTTTATGCCAGGGTTGGGTAACAGAAAAAACCAACGGAAAAAATGTTTTTTTTGTTTTTCGTTTTTACTACCCACCCCCCGAATACTAGTAACTCTATCGAGATTGCAGAACGTAGTGAGGCATAGGTGCACCTACGCCTTTTGCGTACACAGCCAATGAACTCTAGATAGCATACGTCGATATATGTGAATATCACACAATATCGCACTAGTTAGAACAAAATTAACACCGGCAATATATTTCCCAAGCTATCAGCAACGTAACAGGACGTAACAGTAAAATTAGAAATTTTGGGTCGATGAACCATGGTGGCGCCATACCCCCGTACCTATAGAACCATGGGTCGCAGAACAAAATAAACAGCAGCACTGAGTTTGCCATGCTCGAAAACCCCCCAAGTAAACCTTTTCAGCCACACAAGACGTCAGAACAAGTTATCGAATTTTGGGATGGGGAACCACGAGGGTGTCATACGTCAAACCCCATAATTCCCGAACCGGAGCCTTAATAGAAAAATAAAAAATAGGCATCAGCATTTATCATTTTACTATGAAATAAAACATACCATAGAAAAAATTCGAAAGTTAAGATAAAAATAAACCTTGCTTCCGTGAAGGGCACTAAAATAGGGTGAAAAACCCTTATTTTGACCTCTGACTCCGAACCGTGGGGGCGCCATACCCCCGTACCCATGGAACCATGGGCCTCAGAGTAAAAGCAACACCTGCAATGAGATTCCCATACCGGAAAACTTCCAAGTTAACCTTTCAGCCGCCCAGGATGTAGGAAAATTTTCTAACTTTGGGTGTAGGAACCACGACTATGTCATATCTCAAACCCCATAACTCCAGAAACGGAGCCTTATACGAAAAACAAAAAAAGAGGCATCGGTATTTATCATTTCACTATGAAATAAACTCATACAGAGAAAAAAATTCGCAAGTTAAGGTCAAAATAACCTTGCTTCCGTGAAGGGTACGAGATGAGGTGAAAAACCCTAATTTTGACCTCTGACCCCGAACCATGGGGCGTCATATCTCTGTACGCATGGAGTCATGGGTCACAGAGCAAAAACAGCATCGGCATTGAGTTTCCCATGCCCAAAACTCCCAGGTAAAACTTATCAGCCACCCAATACGTCAGAACAAATTTTCAAATTTTGGGTCGAGGAACCATTGGGGCGCCATACCCTCATACCTGAAACCCCATAAATCCAGAACCGGAGCCTTAATCGACAAACAAAAAAGAGGCATCGGCATTTATCACTTTACTATGAAATAAAACTATCCAGAGAAAAAATTCGAAAATTAAGATAAAAATAACCTTGCTTCCGTAAAAGGTACTAAAATGGTGTAAAATGGGGTAAGAACCCACATTTTGACCCCTCACACCGGTTCCAGACCCCAAATTAAAACACTTTCGAGGATATGCACGGTAAATAGACTATGCCGGTTCGAATGAGCCCAAAGTCATGAAAATCGGTTGAGTCGTTCCCGAGTTATGACCGATCACACACACACAACACACACAGAATTTAAAAGATTTCACCCCTGCAACACACAATCTCCACTGCGTTTCACTACGTTCTCAAAATGAAAAAAACTATATCATGATTTTGGAGTCAAAAATAGTTGGAAAACTGTCATGCAACAAAATATTGCGGCCGAGATCATTACTTACACCTGTTTAAACAGCCTTTACATTTCTTGTGTATGGTTTATAAGGTAGAAAAATCCATATAAATGATTCACATGACGGTTTAGGTAACTATATATAGTTTTGGTAACAAAGGTAAATAAGTTTTGGTCACTAAATAACTAAATGTGATTTGGTAACTAAATAACTAAATAAGTTTTGGTAACTATAAAAAACATATAGATAACTATATAAAAACATAAAGATAACGGCCCATGATGATAACGATATTTTCCAAGCAACTACTAAATTTATAATCTAAGCATAAGCATAGCTTGCTTCTTCCACCGCATCAGAAACTGAAACTTTTCCCGATGGTAAATTTAATTTAAACAGGCTCGGTACTGAATAGAGTCATGGGATTTGTATTGAGCATATAAGAGCAGTAAACTAGGCAGATGCAGGCCAGCCACGCATGCCGACAGGAGGATATGGGTCAGGGATTGGTTACCCAAAGTCAGCCTCCCAATAAACTAAAAACCTAGTGGTTACACCCCTTGGTTTGCCGTCATCACACTTCCCGCATCGGTCTGTTTACCTGCTCGGAAAGAAACCCGCATGTAGGCAATGTTTACCACGACGGGTCATAAACTAGTGGGCCGACAGTTGGATCGTAGAACTATATTTACATACTCTATTGTATTAATACGTTTCGAGCATCATTTAGACGGCGGGCAGTTTGACACCAGTTAGTAATTCTGCGCAATACTAAAAATTTTAATGCCACATTCGACAATTTTAAATGTTATCTACGAACAATACTATTGTTACAATAGTTTGTTAAGTTATGACTTGAGCAAAATACGCAATTGCTTTATCGCTAAATAAAAAATTAATATAGCTACGTGTTTGGCGTTGGCGACACTTTAAATTTCGAATAGTTGAGCGAATATTGAAAGTTACATTTTTAGTTTATACGTTTTTGCAAATTACTACGCTTGATCAAGATAAGAGGCAATGCCCGGGACAGGCAGAGAACAGAAAGATGCGCCATGGGCGTATGCTTCGACAAACTAAACCGCTGGTAAACCAGTATCTACTTGCCTCTATTGTTAACAGAGCTACGCTAATAATACTGTGCGAGTGGAAAAGCATATACTGAAAAATTGCAAAAGGGTACAGAACGTTACTCGCGACCGCTACAGGCAAAAAATTAAGCACCATTTGCTCAGTACTGAGACAGAAGGTAACAGTGAAAATCAAATAGCGTTCCCCCAACTTGTGCTGTAGTGAATTTATATGAATCGGAAACTGTTAAGAAACCTCTGTAAAACCTGTGTCAACAGTGTAAAATGTAAACCACCTTCTGCGCTGGGATTTGTGGATGAAATGACCACCAAAGAAAATAGTAAGCTTGATATCTAGTTGTGTAATGACATTATTGCTTGAAATTATCCGCTCAATCTGGTGGAAAATGAGTGGAAATATTCTTTAAACTTATCAGGCCATCGTTTGATCTTCTCTCTAGGAAGAAGCTATCAATGGACGGTCTCCATCAACAGATTTAAGCCAAAGCTTGATGGCACCTTGCCATAGCTGAATATGTATCTGTATCGAGCGATGGGTGGTATGACGTTGCTCTAACTTAAGTGATAAACTTTACGGCTTACACGGAAGACCACTCATACATCATAGACTACGAGGATACCACTAGTTTTGCTCACACGGGCCACTATATAAGTCACAAAATTTTAAAGTGCTTTAACGATGTAGGTCCAGACAGAATAGTAGCGGTCGTCACCGACAACGCAGCATCAATGAAAGTAACTTGCCGTCATTTGAAAAACAAATTCCCACGGATTACATGTTACCGTTGTGTCGCCCACGGCCGTCATCTGCTGGCTGACGATTTTATCGAAACGACTATTATAAATATTGCCTTTACTTGAGTAGCCAAACTGCTGTCATAAAACCTCAATGACCAACCAGAAACCTTGTATTTGCCCAATTACGATGCATTGGCATTTAACAAAAGAATTCCACCGCAGTTTCTGCCTCCACCGGCACGACGTCTTTGTATCAATATTAAATAGATGAAGACGTGAGAGATGCTTTGCAGTATATATAATATACCAGAAGCGTTTTAACATGTCGAGCAAATACCAAGCTGGAAAATGAGTTTGCGGTTGCCTATGAAGTTCTTTCACAATTAATTCGAACCAAATAACTATACGTACGCCTTCTATCGATATACCCACCATGTGGCTTTCACATAAACCCTGCACCTTGGAAAAATGTAAGCGCCGCTGCACTGTGCGGTTGCAAATTCTATGTGACAACATTGCAGTTTTAGACCATTATCAGTAGCTAACGCATTAATAATCAACAACGGGATTTTCAATTTAGTATAAAACTATATGTCCTTCTATTTTTCGCCGAACACTAAAGCTTTGACTTTTTTCGTTTTTTTGGTTTTTCCATTTTTTCCAGAAAAAGCCAACCCTGGTTTATACTCAATTTTCTTGAAAAAGCATTGATGCAATAAGTTTAGATGTGGGAAGTAGGAGTTTGAATATAGTTCGTATGATGTACTTCCATATTTTATCGAAACTTGGATTGGTATTTTGATCACTCTGTTCTTTGACATTTCAAACTGTATCTGATAGTCACGTTCGACATAGGATAAATTTTACTCGGTGTATATTTTGTGAGATTGTCTGGTGTGAGTTTTAATATTTACTTTTCTTTGCTACTATACCATACATACTATTAGTGGAAGAGGGGATTATCTCTCCTGAAGCATGGAATAATTCAGCACTCCGGGCAACCCATGGTAGGCAGCCAGATGCCCCTCTAGGCTCAACATACTCTCCCCTCACCGAAAATAGGCAAAACCGAGGGCAAAAAAGCAAAAATTGGAGGAAATGTTAAAGATCGAGGGAAAAGCAAAAACTAGCTGAAAATTGGCAAAAATTAAAATGTCGAAAATTTATCTCCCCGGACGACCACCGACTTTGCCCCGCCGATCTGCTCATCCCTTTCCGGGTGAGCACGAAAGCCGTTTCCTTCCGGAGCGCCCGCTGCCCTACCCCTGTGTCTCCGATGCTCGTGCATTTATGTATATACTATACAGTGATGACTACTATAGCTGTGCAAACAATGACCGGTAAGTTGATAACTCATTGAGCGCTCCTTGGAGGCCTCCACTAAATATTTCTTACTGCACTAACTTTGTCCAAATTGTAAGTTACTGTTAGCATTGAAATGCTGCTGATTTAAGCTTAGCTGTATGTATGGCAATTTCGTAGAACGTTTTGAAAGATTACGGGTTTGCAATAAATTGTTCATTTAACTCTTTCACGCTCTACGTTGTCAGTTGACAAGCGTTGTGTCAATTTGTCGTTTGAAGTACGTTTGCACTTTGTTATTCGTTCGCTTTGGATCATTCCTTAAGCATCCGAGAGAAAGCTCCGAGATGACTCAATGGACTGGTGATCAATTTCTAATCGATCTACCACGAATCGATTCTTATCGCGGGCGACCTACTGCCGACAATAAACATAATAATTTTGCCTTAAAGGAGTAACAAAGATTTTGTCAAGCGCTTGAATGTGGTCAGTATTGAAAATGTGTTCAATCACTTCACGATCGTTTTCACGCCTAACGCAGCCGGTTGCCAATAGCGCATAAGGTGAATTGGTTTTATTGAGTGGTGTACATTTTTTGTTTGCGATTGTATTGGAAACCTTAGAGAATCGAGCTCTTAGATAGATCAGCGATTTCTAACAGCGTTGACAACAAAACAAAACAGTTTCTATTTTCGTATACCACGAACATTTCCGGAGAATATTAAGCATTTAGCGTTTGATCATTTTACAAAATTAACCTCTGGCAGGTTAAAATTTTAAAGTACCCTACTTTATGGCGTCATTGAGAAAATCTAGATAGCCTTAAGTTATAATCGTTGTCTTTCACACCATAGGTCTCTTAACAAACATTAATTCAAAAAATAAGAACTGAAAGTAAACTTTAGAACGAAAGTAGCCACTGATATATGATTTTACACACAACAGGATGACCTTACGTCCCACGAAACCATAGTTATATATCGCCATTACTGACTCTTCTATGGAAATATATTAAATAAAATGTAGAAACTTCCTTGACAATATTTTAGTTCCAAAGTTTTGTTAAAATTATTTACAAGGCTAGTTTTTCACCCGCATATAAAATATGAATAGTTTGCTGCAACAGCAGTAAAGCTTAAGCCTTAGTCTTAGCGTAAGCTAAAGGTTCTTATATGAGACTTATGTTAAACCTAAGCCTAAGCATTGAGTTTGAATGTTAGTTTTTCAGTATTTCTGCGCATTTTTCGTCTCTTTGTATATTTTGTTACTGATTTCTGCCTGGTTATATAACACAGAAGTCAAGATGTTGACCGTGCGATCTGCATGAGGCAACTAGAATAACAGCCTAAAAGTAATATCACTTATATTCAGCCGCGCATTATTATATACATTTATGGTTATACTACATGGCGATATTACTTTTCTATTTGTAGCTGTTGAAAATTTTTATCGTGTTTATCTTCACAGGGCATTTTGAGGTATGTCGAATCCCGCCGATTTCGGCTCTGTCACACTGTCTGAAGACGCCGCAGGTAGCAAAGTTATAAAAACAACCAGTTACAGAGAACGAAACGACTAGTACAGAATGCCAAATTCAGTTTTTCCAAGCATGCTGGGTGAATAAATTCACAATTGTAACTGAAGACAGAGTTCTTATGCGCTAGCTTTTACCAAACTTAATACATGGCAGTATAGATGAAATCTTATTGTCTAACTGCGTGTTCCTAGCGCTTTACACACCGGGAAAACGAAGGGTGGCTAAACTGACGCGATGTCAAGGACATGAATGTGTATTAACTAAAGAGAATTTTTCACAATTCACTGAATATAAGCTTTCAACTAAACGCAACCAGTCATTAGTTAAGACTGATGCATGGACATGCAACGACAAAATTCAATAATTAATAAAAATGAACCGTTTCAATTTTACGGAAAATCAATTCTATATTTTAGAATTTGTTATATTGTTTATATGTAATAACCGGTGACGCAGCTGCATGGCGCAACTTCCTAACACCATGCCCATACGACCCCGGCTATCGTAACCTCAAGGGTGGACCGTGAATACTAAATTTTGAGCCTACTCTTGGTCAGACCCAAGAAGCTACGCAGCTTAGCAGGCCGCAGGCGCGCTTCACGGGGTGTGTTCGGACCCCGCCCGAAGGGTTGCGCACGTGTCTAGTATCGGGTATGATTTCTGAGGTCCCCCAGGGAGGCTAGCACCGACACCTGCTCGCAGGTCATGGAGCTTAGCCGCTATTCCCTATCTTAGACTCAACGGAAGTTGTTAAGATCTATTTTAGCGTAGTGAGTTTTGAAATAAAACGTGAAAGTGTCCCTAGAAATTTGAAGCTCACGATGAATGACTTGGTTAAAAATCACGGTATGCTCCGTGTTAGAGCATTGACCTATGTGGCCCCCACAGGGTTCCGACGAGCCCTGAGTGTTTTAATGTCGGATTATCAATGGCGTGGCCTGCTACTCTCAGTAAGTTCTAAGCAAGCGTACTGGTACTTTGACCAGTGAAGATTTTAGCCTATGCAAGTGGAGAAAATGCGTAACAGCTTTTGAGTATTTGACATAAGTTAATAAATTTTACTTGTATTATTCGGTCATTTCCTCAGATCTTACTCTTTGGTTCCCAGGAAACACTAAACAACTTTGATAGAAGGCCATGCTCGTCAGGGCTTGCGACATTCTCGCACACAAGCCATGGCGAACAGGGTCTGCTCGTCCGAGCGGACAAACCAGAAAAGAAATCTCCTATCGTCTCGGTGAAAATAAGGCGGTACTCGGTGTTTCAAGATACAACGTTTATTCACAAAGTTCAATGATTATCGGAGGGACGAGTGTTCCTAACAGCCTAGTAGTATCGTGTTGTAGTCGTTACAATTCGGCACAGTATGGCGGCACGGGGCATTAAAAGAAGAACGGGAGAGGAGCGTGCAGATATTCGCCAAATTGCGAACTAGGGGCGGTTATCCCTGCTTCGGCTCAATTTTAGCGAACTACTCAGCTATGCAGCGCACTAAGCAGGGGCCCTAGAGTGCTTCAGAAAACGCTCCTACATGCTGGTCGCGCTGGGCGACGGATACTTAAGCGGGGCGGAGGGAAAAGGACGGTATTCGGACTGATTACGCGAACTCTACATCTTGGTTGGAACACCGCTCAAAGCAACGCTGACTACCGAATCTGACAAGGGGCGTCCGATCATCTGTTCTCAGGGTACTTTTGCAGTATTGCCTATAAATACTTTCACCCTATTACATTTGACGACTTTACCTATCCACCAGCACGACTGACCGAACGACGAAGACTGGGGGGGCAAAAGAAACGGAAAAATGGAACAGCTTCCTTTAATTCAAGCCGACGGGATACGGTCAGGGTTGCAACGTGTCTTGAAGCGTCCTTTTAAACAACTTGCGGGACAATCGTCCAGCCGGTTGATTTTCCTGTGGCCGTGATATCGGATTTTGGGGCGATGCGGCGAGTCCATTTCTAACGGACCACACCTATCCAAAGGCTAAATTAGCCTTGTTTTCCTACCTAATGTGGTCGTTTGCACCACTCGGGCCCTGGGCGATCGGCCCGGGACGCTCTTGCGTCCTTTGGTTCGTTCTTCGGTTGCTTGTCCTTTGACTCTCCCTAACGCCTATCTTTTTCTTATTGCACTGCAATGTTGCAGTGCTTAAACTGCACTGTAGTGCAGTTGAGTTATCACCAACGTAATAGTAAACGTTGGTGTGTTCCTATGGCTGAATGGTTAAGACAAATAGAACTGCAGCGGACTTGAACTCTCCGTGCAGGTTCAACTCACTAACTGGGAAATTGTAGCTGGCTGACAATGAAACTACAGAAAAGTGAAACGAGAGATACATAGTACATAGCCTAACGGGCACTCATGATAAATAGTGAAACCTGGCTAAACTCAGCGATCAACTCGCTCCAAAAAGAAAAAGGGGTTTTGCACTCGCCCGGTTTGGGGCCAAAACGGCCAGGGCGAGGAGGTAAGTTTTCTTTAGTTTTAGAAAATTCCGAAATTTTGTTTGAAGGCGGGGACACAATGTGTTTCTCCCGCAAAGGTGATACCTAGTGATGGCGCAGGGGTTAAACTTTTAATTCTCTTTCCTTTCGACTATGGTCTCTGGAGGAGACCATTATGTGTTGCAATAGTGAACGTTGGTAAACTTTGTTGTTTTGGTCACGTTCTTATTGGGGTCCAAAACTGGCGTATCACCGCCAAACGATGCCCCATCGACACCGTCGGTTCGAGTTCGGCTAAATTTTGCTCAGCTGGGGGCGTGAACCTCCAGCTTGTTTTGATCACGCGGGACAAGGGGACACTTGGAGGTACTCCGGTCAGTCGTCACAAAGAAATTCGCTCTCAAATGAAATACTTACAGAATTGATTCGAATACCCTACGGCCGAAGTCAAACAAGTTAAACCGAGACGTTCCCTAGACAGCAATCCGTTTAGACAGCAAACACCTTAAACTCAAGTAGTAGTACCTAGAATTTGATCTGTCTTTTATACTCCCAAATTTTCTTAACTCAAAGAACAAAGCGAAATTTTAAGGGTTTCCTAAAACCCGACGGAGGCTAGTCCCCCGTCCCTAATCTGCGTTCTGTCCAAGCTCAAACACGGCATGAGCATTGGACGTTCAACTAAGCTGTAAGTTTAGAAAGCCATCAAGCAAACCATTAAACAAGACCTCATTTTGTGTTATGCGCGTTCAAGCAATTTTACCGTGGTCAGCCCAGGAAAATTCGTTGATCCTAACTCAAGAGAAGCAAGTCATGTAAAAAACCCGGACGAGAAGCGTCCATTTTGTTGTGCCTTACCTAAGACCACGGGGAATCAGGCGGACTTCGGCTATTTGTCCTATGCTCTACAGCAATCCCGTGCAATCGCTCACGATGCCCAAAACGGGACTCGATGCGTGGAGGCTTTTCGACGAACCTAACTAACTGCCTATGAACGGCCTGTCACTGTTACATCTGGGGAAAGTAAACCCCCATACAGTCAGTTCTCCTCTTGACTTACGATATTTGATCCGGGACAGCTATTGCCAGTCCCCTTCCGCGAGACGGAAGATGTCTGCGCGGGACCTCCAACAGTCGAAGCCCATTCCAAACGAAGAAAACGAAGAGCACGAGAAAGCGTAAATTGAAATAAAACTATACAGTGAAACTCAAGCGTCGGAGCCGGTCAGTAAAGTCGACCGAACTCCGCGCTGCCGAAGTCGAACTGATTCGTATTTTCTGAGTGTCGCTCGTAAGCTCGAAATTTTCGGCCGTACTTTGGGATAGCGATTTTGTCGCCATCCAATCGGTGGCGACTTCTTGACGCCCACTCTTTTCGGGTTTTAGCTCAGTGTCCAATTGGGGACACTTCCGGAAAATGAAGTCTTGACGGCTACCGTAAACCGTCGATGTCCTTAAAGAGAGTCGGCTTCAATTAAATTTGCCGACTTAAAGTTTGAATCTTCCGAGTACTCGGAAGTTGACCATCTGTGATTTTTGTCCAAATTTTCCCAAGAAAAGTAGATTTTAAAATCCTTACTTCCCGTCCTCATCGCCGGATGTCCAGCGAAATTAGATCCTAAACTAACAAGATTCAAACTGTTTCCGGCCCCGTCTCAACTTATGCCATTGCGAATACTTTTGGGTCACGCAATTTCCCTCTTCAGCCTCAATCAGCGTGACAATCTGTGCATGATTTGAACTGTTTGCTCTTCCCAGCCCATCCCGAGTCGGCAAACATCAACTCAGCCTTTGTTGTCCTCGACTTGCCGACGTCCTAATTAAGCTAAATCAAATCTAGCAGATGACCCTAGTACGCGAGGACATCCAAAAGTGTTAGAAAGAATCGAGCTAATTTGGAATTTATATGCGAGTGTCGGCACTTCGAAGTTTCGCCGGGAGGAAACCGACGACGCGAGAGCGTCCGTCTCGGGGCCAGAGGCGGGGCTAACCTTAACCTACTCCTGATAGCTCAGGGACCCTGCTCCAGGGCCCCTAGGGTCCGCGGGAGGGCCCTAAATCGCCCCCCCGTTAGTCCTGTCCGTCCATACTTTGTCCGTCCGTAAAACTCTGAAATTTTGTCAATTTTAGTACGTGGTGTCCTCGTCCGTCCGTTTTTCTGTGCCCTTATATATATAGTCATATATATCTATATATATATATATATATATATACACATATACTCATGGAAGACACACGAACACAAATACAAACATTCACGACACACATTAGACATGTCGGCGTCCTGAGCGACAGAAAGGTCGCCCAGGATAAATACACACACTAAGCACATCAAACACAACAACAACAAAACGACAAAGAAGAAAACCGACCAGAAACGTCGGTTAGAGAGAGAAAACGAGGACAAACGCGAAAGGACAGCTAAGACACGAGGCGGCAGGGGGAAGGGAAACGGGACAAGGGTAATCCGGGAAGATTTCCGAGGGGCTGGGGCCAAATTCGGTCCCAGGACGAAAAACGGAGTCGATTGATACCAAACACGGGGGGGGGTTAGACGTAAAAGCGGGTTGGAACCCACTTATGGGTTCCTCTATGTATTAGTATGGGGAGCTTTAGCAGCCTCTCCTGCGTTAACGGGTGGGCGGAGCGACGCCCGCCGGGTATCGTTGGACTCAGCGTCCAACGGCGGTTCGAACGAGGGGCGATATCGCCACTGGGGCGGTAGGAGTAAAAACGGTACTAAAATTGGTGCGATTAGAGAGAGTTGTGGCTACAATGGGGGGGCGCGTTTGTCGGTCGTACGGGTTAACGGAGCGGCGGAGCAAGACCCGCCGGGTATTTTTGGCAATGTCTCGTCGAGACGCATCTAATGAGGGGCGCTTCGCCCATTTTAGAGTAGAGCGAAAAACCTCGGATTATCGGCGCCCATCAGCAGTTGACAACGGCTTTCTAGGCATCTTCGCGTGGCTGTCGTGGGTCAGCGGGGATTCGGGTGGAGATTCAAAGCATATGGTTGCATTCAACTAGTCGCGGTGAACACAACAAGGGGTCGCATGCGCTGGTTCTGACGCGGGGTATGGCGGCGGGATGTTAGAAAGTGGGGTTTGTATTGGTTGCATACTGTAATAGGCTAAGTAAACAAGGCGGTCTTGTCTAAAAGTGGTCCACAGGGCACACACATACATAGATACCTGTGCATATTTTATATGTTATATGTCCTAACTATATGGAAAGTGACAGTCCGGGCTCCACGTTAACAATCCTACCTAGCGTAATTGGCGATTGTCGCTACGTATTACAGGCGAAGTTCTGGCGTTGTCCGGAGCGGTTTTGGATGCCCGTTTTCTATTAGCCTGCGCCGGCTATTTTCCGGATCAGGGTGCCGTGGACGATGGCGGGCCTTCAAATTATCCCGGCATCCGTCGTTCCGCCTGCTTGCGAAGACTACCGAAAGTGTGATTTTCGCTTATTTTGACTTGCTGTTTTCCGTGATCATTACTCAGTACGTTGCTAAAACCAAGTAAAGTTAATATTTTTTATTTCGGTCTTAACAAACTTGTTTTCTAGAACATGCAGTCAGGGGCCTCCTATTCCCGGACGGTCGTAACCGTCAACCCTATTACACATAGTGCCGGCTAGTTGGGTTTTCGACCAAGTTCTAGTTTTCGTCGGTGTGGGGTTTTCATCTTCAGTCCTTCAGGTCGGTTGAGGCGGCTCATTTCCTCATAATTTGGTCTGATGGTATCACTCGTCCCTAACAAATTCATAAATTACAACGATACAAAATGATCCGTTATTCCAAACGATACGGTTATACAAACGGCACTTTCATACAGAAAAATCCATTATTACAAACTACACTTTTACACAAAAGTTTCAATAATGTAAACAATACTTTTATACAAAAGTTTCAATAATGCAAACAATACTTTTATACAAAAGTTTCAATAATGTCAACAATACTTTTATACAAAAGTTTCAATACTGTGAACAATACTCTTATACAAAAGTTTCAATAATGTAAACAATACTTTTATACAAAAGT